>VIYQ01002252.1:0-12649 GCA_009928355.1 Chlorella sp. CH2018 | reverse complement strand
CACCCACCGGCCAATGGCGTTGCGTTGCACGCTGCGTGACAGCTCGTCGCACAGGAAGCCAAAGGCGTCGGGGCTGAGGCAAGGGGGCAGCGCAGGGGGGGGCAGGGTTTAGCAGGATGAGGGGTGAGGGGCAGGCAGGGTTAGGCAGATTGTCCATGCCTTGCAAGCCTGCCGCTGCAACGCTCGTGCCACAGACTGCTCTACAAACGAATCAGCCACAGCAGCAGCCCCACCTGCGCTTGCAGGAGTCGAAGGTGTCCTTGAGGGCGCCCATGGCCTCCCGGTACCGTTTGCCTTCAGAGGGGGCAAGGGGTTGGGCAAAGGGGGTGGGCCCGCCGTCAGCCAACCTCTGACCCCGCCCACTGGTAGTCAACTCTCCTTCCGCGGCACAGATGTGATGACGCCACCCAATGCAAGCCAACAGCTTGCCAACAACCACCACAGCCCAGCCCCACCCACCAATCGCAGACTCCCCCTCCAGCGCATCCGAGGTGGCCGCCCCCAGGCGCTGCACGAGGGCCACGGTTCCGATGATGCCCACGCGGCGATGCTGCCCCGCCGCGCTGCTCAGCTGCTTGCGCACAAAGATCATGAGCTCGTCCTCCATGCGGGACCTGGAGGGAGGGTGTGTGAAAACAAAGGACATGGTGGGGTGGGAGGCAGAGGCATGTTGGGGTGGAAGGCCAGGCGGTGAGGCCAGGCGGCGAGGCAGGCGGGATGAGCAGTTTGAGTCCTGCCAACAGGCCAGTCATAGGACAGTCAGATGTGATCGAGCTGCACTCGACAGCACGTGCCCTTCCTTCCTTCCTTTCCTGCCCGCCCTGGACCCCTCAACCACCCATGCACACCTGCCGCTGCCGGCGTCGGGGGCGCCTCCCTCGTCCGCCTGCCGGCATGCGCCCGCCACCAGCTCGCTGAACACCGCAAACACCTGCGGGCATGAGGGGAGGGCAGGTAGGCAGCACCACATTGGCTGCAACCCAGCAACCGCTGACGTCGGCACGCTTACATGGAACAGCTTCCCTTCCTGGTCCACTGCACCGACCTCGTGCCCTTGGGCATCTGCGCACCCATCCGTCTCGTCTATTAGTCCACAATCCTCCCCTTGCACATCATTCGCCGGCAAAAGCGAGCACACCTGGTGCACTTGTGCATCGGTGTAGCCATCCACATAGTCCAGGATGTTG
The DNA here is from genome assembly GCA_009928355.1 of Chlorella sp. CH2018. NCBI lineage: Eukaryota > Viridiplantae > Chlorophyta > Trebouxiophyceae > Chlorellales > Chlorellaceae > Chlorella > Chlorella sp. CH2018. The sequence continues at coordinate 11,462 of VIYQ01002252.1, read as the reverse complement.
GTGAGGAAGGCGGCGTAGCCAGCCAGGGCAGCCGTGTGCTGCTGCGACAGCGTGAGCAGCACCTGGGGCAAGGGGCAAACAGGTGGGGCAGAGCAGAAAATAATGGGGTTGGTTGACAGGATAGCCAACAGTCAATCGCTGCCAATGCAGCACAGGGCCTGTGCACCAGGGACAGGCATGCTGGCGCACGGCCACTTTGCTTGCCTGCAGCGCCGCCGACGTCTCAGCCGCAACCTGTGCGCCGAGGTGGCTGTGCAGCGCGCGCAGCACCTGCGGTTCGTGCATAGCAAACGGCAGACGTGGAGAGAGAGAGAGAGTGTGTGTGTGTGTCACCCCTGCCATGGCCATCAACCAAGACACAGCCCCGCAGTCAACACCCTCCCGTTCACTCCCCACCTCCTGCTGGTTGTAGGCCGCAGTGAAGTGCTTGAAGAGCAGGCAATAGAGCTGGGCCCCCGCAGCCTGCACCGGCTCGGCGGCGTGCCGCAGCAGCTGCTGGGCCAGCGACAGCAGCTGCGGGAAGAACTCCAGCATGACCGCCTGCGCGCAGGGCCATTCTTTCAAGTGCCTCAAAACACTGGGATGAAGCAGGTGAACGCATGACGCATCGCTTGAGGTTGAGCATTAGCCCGCAGCCAACCCACAGCTCGCACCTCATGGCCGGCGATGGCGCGCTGCATCCACGTCTGCGGCGCGTGCCCTTCTGCAAACTTGCGCCTGCCGTGCACAGGTAGGAGGCACCATGCTGCACTCACAGCTGAAATGGGCACGTGCTGGCGCTCGACAACTCATGTACCGCAAGCATGCAACACGCCAGATCCTCGTCCACTGCTCTTGTTGTCACACACGCACCGCAGCAGCGTCTCAGCCGCCTTGCGCCGGTCAGCGCCCAGCGTCATCATGACCAGCAGCAGCCAGAAGTCGAGCAGGCGGTGCGCCTCAGGCTCTGGGCAAGCAATCATGAAGAGAGGGCCGCCTTGAAGAGCGCTTGGAGCACGCCACAGCGGCGGCATTGCAATGCACAGGGCGGGCAAAACCTGAGGAGCGAAAATAAAGCAACGCCTGCGCAGAACAGGGTAACAGGTGCCCACCTGCTGCTGCGCGGACCTCCTTCAGCACCGCCTCCGGCACCGCTGGGTTGAGCTGCGAGGCGCAGGGAGCAGCAAGGCGGGAAGGGGGTTGGCGGCTGGCATGCCCCTTCTGGTGCCGAGATTCTCACACACGCCCATAGTGCAGGGCGCTCACTGCCGTGGCCTACCAGTGCTGGCCACCCACCCACCCACCTGCATCGCCTGCTTGACCGCCTCTAGCATGCGATACTCGGGGTTCTCGCTGCCGCCCAGCACCCGCCCCTTCTGCTTGCGGTCCGGTACCTGGGGGCAAAGGGAGTGTGGCGCTGGGATGCTCGGCACCAGAGAGCGCAATTGCAGTTTGTCGATCATTGTGAGTGGCAGCGATGCAGCACGGCCAAGGCCAGCAGCGTTGCAGGTCACCGAGCACACGCACAAGGTGCGCACCGCAAGGCGCGGGTCCGAGGGCGACACAAACCGCAGCTGGTCGCGCAGCGAGGAGACGACCTGCTGGGAAAGCAGTAGGTTCACTTAGTGCCGGCTTGCGCTTGGAAGGCACGCCGAGGCGGCATCAGGATCCTTGCAAGCAAGCCCACGGCCACGCGGCATGATTACAGCGGCGCGCCTGTTTGAGCTCTGCCCCCGGCGCCGCGTGCTGCAGCAGGAAGCGCGCCAGTGCGGGCAGGTCCTCGGCCTCCGCCTGTTGAAAGCGCTCCAGCAACAGCTCCACCACGCGGGACTGCAGAGGGAAGCACTGGCAATCATTTGGTTGCTACCAAGTGGTGTTGGGCGCAAGAGGAGTGGCCCAGGGTGCAAGCGCCGCGACACCCCTGCAAACTCTGCAGCAACCCAACCACCGCGCAGCCCGGCCGCCCACCCCAGCACCCAGCCCCACCTGCTGGTCGGGCGTGAGGCACAGGTTGGCCAGCGCCTCGATGGAGGGAAGGATGTAGGCGGGGTCGCACCCCATCATCTCGTCCAGCTTGGCAATCACAGCCTGCATGGCCAGAGGGGGGAGTCCAAGGTGGGGATGCTGCCAGGGGCCCAGATGCACTACGACGCCACTAGACATCGAGACCCCCCAGGCCTGCCTATCGACCCCAACATTTCGCTCCACAACCGGGCAGCTAGCCGGCGGCCCACCTCGTGATCATCCTCTGTGGCCACCTCGGGCAGGAAGGTGATGGCGTCCTTCTTGATCTGTGGCAGGGGGCGTACGAACCTGTGGCCTGACAGGGTGCTAGGCCAGGCTGGGACTGCAGCACCCAAGGCGAAGCACATGGACAGCACGTGTGGTGCCTCGATGCAGCAGACTGTACGCCCGGGTGCTGCTGCTGCATGCCCAGGCGTGTGCCTGTCAGATGTCGAGCGGCAACAAAGCCAGCCGCCCTCACCTGCTCCGGGCACACGTCCAGCACCTTGAGCAGCTCCTCAGTCAGGAAGTGGGGGTCGGACACATGGTCGAGCCTATGGTGGAAAAAGACAGGGCAGCAGCAGGGCAGGTGGGGCGGCAGCACAGGCGGGGGTGGCGGCCAGGCAGCGTGGGCTTTGGCAGGCGCGCCGGACAGTCGCCACGTCTTGCCAGCCACAGCACCAGGGCCGGCCTTCACAGCTGCAGGCATGGCGCCAGCGCACCATCGGAACTGGCCCAGGATGAGCTGCGGCAGCGGCGCCTCCTCCCCCTCCGCCTCGCAAAACTCGGGCAGGCGCTCCAGCAGCAGGCGTGACACGTCGGCCTGGGGTGCAGGCGTGTTGATGGCGCCAGGAGATCAGCCACAGGAGGGCACGGGCAGGCAAGTAATTGCACGCGGCAACTTCGTAGTTCACGGACTCGCAATGGCAGGTGAACAACCCCTTTAACAGTGTGCCCCCTGCCCACCTGCAGCGGCGCCACGTTGAGCAGCACCCGCACAAAGCTGTCGCCGGTGATGGGACCATGCTGCGGGCGGAGAGATAAAGGGAGGAAGGCTGTCTAGATGAGAGAGGTCTCGCCAGCGTGGTTGGGAGCAGGAATGCAACAGCAGCGCACGGCAGTGTGGATACCGAGCAATCAAAGCCAGCGCGATGTTTCGCACAGCCAGAACGTCACTGTCCTGCATGTGCAGAACAACCCGTCCACAAGCAAGCAGCAGGATGGGCGCACCCCCGTCACCGCCATGGGCCTGAGCGCGGCATGCAGGGCGGGCGGCTCCGCCAGCTGCTCCTGCAGGCCCTCCAGAAAGCCGCCCCGCAGCTGGCTGTTCAGCGTCAGCTTCTGCTCCAGCAGCCGCCTGCAGAGGAGTGGCTACGGGCGTGAGTGCAGCAGGGCAAGGGAATGTGGCATCGACAGATGGGTGGGAAACGCAGGAACGCAACAGCTGGCGACAGGCGGGGCGGGGCGCCTGCCGGCGGCGCGGCAGCAAGGTTTGGCAGGCACGGCAGCACCCACCGCAGGCGGCGCGGGTCCTCCACCTCGAACTCAAACCCGTCGCGCCCCTCGCTCAGCTGGCAGCCGCCCTGGGACAGCTGCACAGCGGCGGGAAGGGCGCGGGGCACGCAGCCTTGCTGGGGCAGCCACGGCGCATGCATTGCTGGGTCGAGTCATGCATGCCCACCCCTCTGACCCCTCAGCCGTCTACAGGTCGGGTGGCTGTGCAATTGCAGCACCCACCAGCTCGTCAAACGCGGCTGCGGGGCCATCCGAGCGGCGGCGCTTGGCGGCCGCTCCGGCTGGCAGCGGCGCGGCGCGCTTGCCAGAGGCCGCAGGCGGCGCCCCGTCGTTCTCCGTCAGCATGTTTGGACCCGGAGGATCATGTGACGCGGCAGTGGCGGCCCCCGGGGGCTCCGCGGGCCGGCTGGGGCGCGCTCAAAAGCCAGCGGAGCGAGGCGCTGGTGTGCGGGGCGGCGATCACGGCTGCTCGGCGATTGCCCCTGCGCGATGGTAGTGCAGTGGGCAGCTGTGGAAGCCTGAGGGTTTGTGCATTTGTGTGGCGTGCGTGCTGCGGCGGCTCAGGGTGCCCAAACCCTGCCGAAACGCGCTTGCAGGCTTGCACCCCAGTTGCGAGCATCGATCACGCGGCCCGGAACTGCCCCGCGCAGCCCAACCCGCCCGACCCTCTCACGCTCCCGTGCAGCCCGCAGCAGCAGCAGGCTGGCATGTCGCAGCTTGCAGTAGTCGGGGCGCTGCAAGCGGCGCCCCGCGGGCCCTGGGCGCCCCGCACCTGCCACGCCGCCGCCGCCGCTGGCGCCGCCTGCGCGTGGCCTGCTCACGCGCCGCAGGCGCGGCTGCTGGCCGGCTCTCGCAGCAGGGGCAGCCCCATCCGGCTTCGCGTGGCCTATCAGCAGGCCCCCAGCAGCAGCGACACGGACGAGGACGCTGACTATTACAAGGTGAGGCTGGGTGCAGGGCTTTCTCTGCCGCGCTGCCCAACTACTGCCCCCTTGCGCCGCCTTGCGCGCCCCTGCCCAGGCCCACCCTGTGCCCATCTGCCCCTGCCAACCCCGCCGCAGATCCTGGGCGTGTCATACACCGCCAGCACGGATGAGATCAAGCGTGCGTACCGACGGCTGGCCAAGGAGTACCACCCCGACGTGTCGGCGGATGACGAGGCCACAGAGTTTGCCATGTTTCTCAACGACGTTTACCAGGTGCGCTGGCTGCGCTGGCTGCTGCGGTGGGCTGATCAACTGCAGAGGGTCGTGCCGTAGCTGCTGTGCCTGCCACCACATTGGCTTGGCAGCAGCGGTTGATACAACGCACCCTCGGTCTTCTTGAATGCCCATGTGTGCAGACGCTGAGCGACCCGGACAAGCGGGCGGCATACGATGCTATTGCCGGGTTTGAGATCGGCGGGGTCAACCCGGTGAGGGCGGGAGGGCGGCTGTCTCACAATGGTGCTGCACAGGGCACAAAGTTTGGGTTGTGTAGTGTGGCTTATGAAGCTGCTCTGTGTCGGGGCCCCTTTAGCACATGCAAAGTTGGTGGCCTTGCTCACCCAAATCACCTGCCTCTGCACCTCGGTTTGCGGTGCAGTTTGTGGACACCAGCTACGAGCGCGACCAGGTGCGGCGGGGCGGGCAGCGCAGGCAGGAGCGCACTAGGCTGCCACTGCAGTTTGCACCGGACTTGCAGTCTGTCTGTCGTTGCGCTGCCCTTTGCCCACCTTTGTGCTGCGCTCTTCACTGCCACGCAGGTCTTTGTGGATGAGTTCACCTGCATCGGCTGCAAGTGAGTCCCGCCCATCGTGATGCCTTGGCTTTGCTTGCACTCATTACGTACACCAGTTCGCTCCACCTGCTTTCCAATGGCTCACCCCTGCGTGCGCTCCGCTCCTGTCTCCTCAGGAACTGCAACAACGTGTGCCCAAGCACGTTCATGATGGAGGAGGAGTGGGGCCGCGCGCGGTGAGCGCCTGCTGTTTTCGGCGGCATCTATTGCATGTCCGCTTGCAGCCTGCCTGTTGCTGGTGCCTGTCCCCCCATCAGCCTGTGCTGTGGCTGTGCTGCGGCTTGCACAGCCTCGCGCTCTCTCGGCGGCCTGCTGAGCACCCTAACCTTGGCTCCGGGTGCAGTGTGCGGGAGCAGGGTGTTGACGGCGTTGAGAAGCTGCAGGTGCGCGGGGAATGCTGTGGTCGCCCGCAAGCAGACTGTGCTGGCCATGCTGTGCAGCCATGCAGGCCGCCCTGTGCTTGGCTGCTGCCTTCTACACCCACCAGCTTGCACCAGACTGCTCAGCCGAATTGCTGCCGCCACCTGACCGCATTGTGCGCAGGAAGCGATCGACACATGCCCCGTGAGCTGCATCCACTGGGTGACGGCGCCCCAGTTGACGCTGCTGGAGGAGACAATGGGCCGAATGGAGCGTGTGGCGGCGTGGCTGCTGGTGAGGGAGAGGGGAAGGGAAAGTTAGCTGCACAGCTGTCGCTGGTGGGGCGCGATGTGCAGAAGGAGTGCAGCAGTTGGCTGTGGCTGCTGCTTGCTGGGGGTTGTGCTGCACAGCTGACGATGCTGTGTGTTGTGCGCTACCTGCCGCACTCACCCCCTGTCTTCTGCTGACGTTTCACACAGATGACGGGCGGGGGCAAGGGCGCCAACCTCAATGTGTTCATGGAAGCGGCCACTGCTTGGGAGAAGCGGCAGGCAGCGCTGCGGGCACGCGCCCAAGCAGAGGCGGGCTGGGCTCCCTTCTGGGCCCGCTCCACGCCTGCCACCGGCTCGCGCATGCAAGACGCGGCGCGGGCGGCGGCCGAGGGCAACGGCGGCAGCAGCACGCTGGGGCGCGGCGTGAATGCGGCCACCATTGCCAAGGCCTCGCGCAAGTGGCGGGACTGGCAGCGCACCAAGCGCAACAAGGCCTCGGCGCTCATCACAGCTTCCAGCTCCGTGAGCAGCAGCACCGATGCGTGAGCTGGGCGTCGCCTGGCAGGCGACACCCAGTAACAGCCAGGCCCGCCAGCCCGTGTGCCCCACAGCTTGACAGCTGCTGCTGGCTGTGACCGAGCAGCCCACACTATCAGCCTAGCCCCGTTGCAGCCCCTGCTGCAGCCCTGTATCATACCCCCTGGTTACATGTTTGAGTGTACATGTGCGTGTCTTGTTGAGCTGCATACTGCACCCCTCTTGCTCCCCCCGCACTGCTGTTGAGGCACTGCGTCTGAGACGATCACTTGACATGCCTTGCCGGTGTTTCATTGTCGGCCGGCATTGCGCCGGCCCTCAATCGCGTTTTCCCATCAGCGAGCATTCCCCTGTCGGCGCTTTTCCCCTCTGCATCTGCATCTGATCAGAACCACCCCATGCCTCCCCATGATCCATACAACCTGACTACCCTCTGACGCACTGCCCTGCCAGGCTGCCACTACACTAGCAGAAGCGTGCAACTAGCCACAGCGCAAGGTGCAAATGAGGGGATGGCACAGCGCGGCTGAAAGCACGGGAACGGGCTGCAGCATGTGCGATGGGCTCACAGATTGTACTGGCCTGTGCCGCCCACCCTGTGGGCTGTCCTTGGTTACAGCAGGAAGTGCATGCATGCATGATTTCGTTTGCAGGATGGATCGGGGCGCCAGGACGGCAAGGCTCAGAGGAGCGTGGCAATGATACAGGACATGGAACAGAGGGTGCGGGCCAAAACTGGTTGGGGATCAATCAATCAATAATGCACAGAGGAATGCGCTGAAGCTGCAATGGGGCAGATGTACTGGCTGCATGAGAGGCAAGTAGGCACAGAGGCTCACGTTCATTCGCCGAATGCCAACCTGGGGGCACATTGGGGCAGTTGACGCCACAGGACACAACAGATAGATGGATGGCGGGTGCCCTCAGGGCTCCAGCGCCGCCTGCACAACCTCCACTGACAGCGTGCTGCAGGCCACGCAGCGCAGCCCTGCGGCCTCCACCATCCAGCTCTGCTGCCGCTCCCAGCGCGCCCGCCCGTCGGGTGCCAGCACTGTGCAGGCCTTGCTGTTGGCGGGCGGCAGCTGTGGCAGGAGGGTCGGAGATCGGTTTGGCTGAGTGGTTACTTAGGCAGCAGCCGCAGCAGAGTACAGATTACCAGCGCTTGGCCATAAAGCGGTGGAGTGGCTGCATGCTGCACCAACATAGCAGCAATCGGGATGACGTCACAGCACCTGCCATTGCACAACAACCGCCGCACCTGCTCGCCCTTGCCGTTGCCGCTGGCGGCCACCTGCTGCCGCTGCTGCAGCTCCTGCCACACCTCCTCTGCCCGCTGGTTGGCGGCCTGCAGGCCCTCCACCACCTTGAGCTGCCCGCCCTTGATGGGCAGCAGGGTGGACAGGCAGAAGCCCTCGTGCAGCAAGCTGAAGTCGTCCTGCTGTGCGGCCGCCAGCACACGCTGCTCCAGCGCAGCGGCCTGGGCCGGGGTGCACTCCATGCCCAGCAGCCGCCCATCCCACTCCTCGATGTGCGTCTTGCGACCGCAGCGGATGACGTACGCATCATCTGCTGCTGCGCCAGCCTGCTGGGCAGCGCTGCCGCCGCCGGCGTGCTCCACAATGGGCTCAGGCCGCGTCATGGCTGGGTGATCTGCAACAGCAGTTTCGTCGGGGTGTGAGCGACAGCCGGTTTGGTTGTTAGCCACAGTACTGGCAGGGCACAGCCAGGCGCATGGCCGTGCTCCTTGCAAACGGCCCCGGAGCGGCGGCGGGACGGCGGGAGGTTGGTCGGGGGAGGTTGCAACCGTGCAGGCGCCATGCCCATGGTCAGATCTGCTTTCCCAACCCTGCCGCCGTTGCCCAGCGGGGCGGCAGGGCCAGAGGCGCGCTCACCGGGTGCTCGACGGCGCGGTCGGCGGTTTGCACGTGGAGGAGGTCGGGTCAAGCGAGATAGAGAGAATGAAGCGCCGAACGTTGACTGCAAGGGCTGGCGGCGAGGCCAACTGGTGCTGCCGGCCCGGCCGCGTTGTGTCGCCAGCGAGGAGGCGCAACCGGTTGCAACCGCTGCCTGCCGCTGCCGCAGCCCAGGGAGTTGCTACCTGTACTGCTGCATAAATCACCCACCTGTCAATGCATCGAGAACACTGATCCTGTATCCAGTTTAGTTTGATCTCTGACCAGCCAAGCCCTGCCGAGGGGCGGGCGCTCCCCTGCGTGTCCAGATGGAGAGCCGAGCTGACTGCCGGCTGCACCAAGCCACACGGTACTTGCTGTATCCTGCCACCTCAGCGAGGTATTTACAACAGGGGGCAGGCGGCTGCAATGCTGGAAATGCGCCGTTCGGCACACATGTGGCCATGCGCTGCCGGTGGCAGGGAGCAGGGGCAAGTGCGTTGGGCTGTGCAGGGGAGAGATCCAGGGCATCGGCAAGGTGTCATGAATAGTTTCAGGTAAGCAGCAAAAAGGGTGGGGTTTGTGGAGAGTGGGAATAGGCGTGTTGGTGGCAAAATTGGAGGGCTGGTCAGTTGGTGCATGACCACGTGGTCGTTGAGGTTGTGTTAACTTACTGGTGCCGTTGGGGTGGTGAGTGAGGAGCAGGAGGGTTTGTGTGGGAGGGTGGGGTGGTGCCGGGCGGTGCCTGCGGCGCGCAGACTAAATATGCATAATACATTCTGGCAACGAGCCAGGCGGTAGGCAGGGAGGGAAGATGGCGACAATCAGCGCGCAGCATGCACGGCTTGACAACAACCGGGCATGACGAGCTTTGAAGTCAGAACAAGATCGATAGGTAGGCAGGCAGCAGGTGTTGTTGCTGGACAGGCAAACACAGATTGCTGACAAACAAGTGGGGCGGGCCGCAGGTAGGGCGAGCGGTGAGCATGGGAGGCTGTGCAAGGTGATGAGTGCGCACCGAGGCAGGGGGTGCAGAGACAGGTGCAAGCGCTTGGACAGACATGGTGCAATGAAAGCCTGTGTTGGGCCGGCCGTGCGCCACGGCTCAGCGTTAGATCAAGAAGAGAGATGGGAGTGGCGCCGGTGCAACTATGATTCATCAAAGATCCACAGATGGCGCGGCAAAGCGCCGCTGCGTTGGTCACCTGAAGCGGCCACTGGTGCTGGCCGTCGTTCGGGAGCAGGGGTGGTGGCAGAGCACAGCCGGAAGCTGCCGCAGCAGGCTGGCCGGCTTGAGAAGGAAGGGCCGCACACCGGCTCCCGTGCAAGCCAGCCTGCAGCGGCCTTGCAATTGGCTGTGCACCCCTCACTCCTCCATGGCCTCCATGGCCTCCATGGCTGCCCCCTCAACAGAGGGAGGCTCCTCAGCATGGTCCTCAGCAGCCGCGCCGGCGCGCCGCCTGCTGTTGCGCGGCCGCTCGGCGGCTGCTGCCTCGGCCTTGCCGTGGGCCTTGAGGCGGGCGGCCACCTCTTGGATGCCCTCCCGCATCTGTGCAAGGGGCGGAGGTACGGATCGCAGATCACAGGCAGGCAGGGCATGCCACGCTGGGAGGAGGGTGTGTATCGCAAGGTGTGTATTGCAAGCAGCAGCGCAGCAACTCAGCCCCACCGGCTGCCTCACCAGCGCCGGCACGTCGTAGCTGTCCAGCGGGAAGTTGGTCTGGGCCGCGGTCCCCTGCAGGTCGTGGAAGGAGAGTAGCATGCACGGGTCAAGGATGGTCTCGAAAGCAGAGGCAGCCTCTGGTACAGGGGCTGCATGATTAACCCTTCCCGCATGCAGTGAACAGGCGCCTGGGCTGTGCTGCCTCACCAGCAGTGCGATGGCCCCTTGATCGTACGCCTTGGCAGCCGAGTCCTCGCTGGCGTGCATGCCTGCAAGGCAGGAAGGTCGGGAGGCTGGTGCTTGAGGGGGTGCTTGTGCAGGAGAGGGCCTCAGCGGGTGAAACTGCTTGGGCACTTGGCTGTGTCTGGGAGTGCTGATGGCCCAGCCCGCAGCGATCCGTGGTGAGGCGGTGGTTGTGCATCATGCACAGTCCAAACATGCTCGACAAACAGAGGCTGGTGCGAGGGCAGCAGAGGCACTCACCCAGGTAGTGGCGCTTGCGCTTGTAGGTCACCTGTGAGTCGGGGGGCAGAGAGATTGGGGATGCAAGGGATGGTCAGCCAGGTCTGGCTGCAACAGTCGAATCTGGTGTCGACAGCATTACTGCACAGCCATGGCACGTTGGACAGCACTCTGGGCTGCGAGCGGGCTGAGTGGCAGTACCAGTGCTGCGCGCTGATATGAATGGGGCTTGCTGGCTGCAGGCGCACCGCCCGGCTCACCTGGGCCTGCCAGCGCCGGTTGTTGCCGCACAGGCACACTCCCTGGTACCTGCGAGGGCGGGTGAGGTGCAGGTGGGGAGATTGTTTCAATGGTTGCCAGACAAGGCAAGAGGCGACAGCTGCATGTGTTTGGTTGATGAACTGGCTCCCAACAAACAACCAAGAGCTCTTGTTGCCACAATCCAAAGCTGGCCCAGCCGCCCACGCTCACTTGGACGACTTGACAAGCGGCACAGGGTGCAGCGCCACGGCGGCCGCAGCACCCGCTGCTGCTGCCGCATCCTCAATGGTTGCGCCCGCCTCCGCCGCTTCCTGCGCAGCCGCAGCGGCCAGCTCGCCTGGGTCCACACTGGGATCCAGCGCACCCGCAAAGGCATGAGCAGCAGCCGCGGCAGCTGCCGCCGCCGCCGCCGCGTTGCCGCTGGCGGCCCCCAGCAGCGTGGCATAGGCCAGCATGGAACCGCTGGGTGCTGAGCCATCTGCCTCCAGTGAGCCGAAGCTGGAAAGGCGTGGGCGCTTCTGTGCGGGCTGCTGCGTGGCGGGCGGGCTGGGCTGGCTGTCTGCAGGCTCCTCCTTCAGCCGCTGCTTGGCCGCCTCTGAGGCAGAGATGGCAGGGGTGGAAAGGGTTGGGGTTCACTCAGTCAATGCACAGAGAGCCGCGCACTGGTTGCCTCAGCGGCTTTGAAAGGCCGACGGCTGCAACTTGAAAGGCAGTCGCCGCTGGAGCCCGCCCCAGCCC
>VIYQ01002247.1:0-29211 GCA_009928355.1 Chlorella sp. CH2018 | reverse complement strand
GCAGCAGCAGCAGCAGCAGCAGCAGCAGCAGCAGCAGCAGCAGGAAGAGGAGCCCCCGGCAGAAGAGGATTTGTGGGAGGATGTGTGACAGGTTTGGATCTTCTTTGCTTCACCGGATGTAGCGGCCCTGTAAGCGTGCTGACAACCCCTGCACACTCGGCTCAACCCTTCCTATGCTGCTGCTGCCGAGTTGGGACATAAGGGTGGCACAGCTGCAGCACCGTTTGCTACGCACCTTGGTTGCAGCTCAGGGTGCTCGCGGAGTGCGGCGCACCGAACCAGAAGTCGCACTCATATAAGGGAAACCGAATGATGACTAATGCCAAACAATGCCCAACTAGGTGCCCCCTGCCTCGGGCAGCTGCGCCCACCGCCTCCCGCTCTCTGTCTCCGGCCAGGCCACCCCACCGATCAATGAAGGCCAGCGCTGCTGCGTCGTCAGCCGGCAGGCAGCCCTGGCCGTCGTTCCGCCTCATGCGCCGCAGAGCAGAGTCGGCAGGCCTTGCTTGGCATAGGGCAGAGTGATGCCGCCTTCTGAGCGGCGTGCCACTGGTGACTCGGTCAGCAGGAAGTAGTGACCGGCAGCGCTTGGTGCTGCTTCAAAATAACCAGAAGCCGGAAAATTGATTGAAATACCAGGACAGCCTTGAGCGCCTTAATGCAAACCTGCCCACATCCCAAATGCGATCAAAACAGCGAGAGGCTCCGCCAACCCGCTGCCGCTGCCGCTGCCGCCGCCGCTGCCGCCAGCGGGCAGCAGGCAGGAGGGCGCGGCTTGATCCCGCCACTTTGCGGCGATCTCCCCACACCCTGCACGACATTCACAGCGCGCAGCGCCAACGCCCAGGCGCCGCGAGTGTTCGGGGCGAGCGCGCCTTCCTGCAGCGCCTTGCAGGCCACTTCATCACACTCGGCATAACTCACAGGTGCGCAGCAGCTGCTCACGGCCTCGCGCCGACGCGCCGGCCACCCGCCCGGCCGCGCACCTGCCTGGGCCGCTGCCCTGTGGCGCTATCGCTGCCCGAATCTGCTTCTGCACATAACGCGACACCTACAGGAAGCCGCCGCCGGCCGGCAGCCGCAGCCGCCTCGCTGCCGCCGCCTGCCGCCGCCTGCCTCCCCACGCTCGCCCCACTGCTGCCTCCCCCTCCACAGTCCCAGGACAGACAGCGTAGCAGGCAGCCCGGCCGCTTAGGCGCGCAGCTGAAGGCCGTGATGGGCAGCAAGGAGAAGAAGCACAAGAAGGAGAAGCGGCGGAAGGAGAAGAAGGAGAAGGACAAGAAGCGCCGGCGGCGCGACTCTTCCAGTGACAGCAGGTGTGCTCAGCTCGCGTACCAGTCGATTCTGGCAGTGTGAAATGCAGGTCTACTAGGTTTAGAGGTCTGGCAAGTGCTAGCTTCAGCAGCAGAAGCAGCGGCACCTGTCTGCGGTGGCGTGCTGCCGCAGCTGCTGCGTTGTGCCGCTGCGGCTGGGCCCAACCCTGCCACTCCTGCCCCGCTCCCTACCGTGCAGCAGCGGCAGCAGCAGCGATGAGGAGGAGTACAAGCGGCGCAAGGCAGCCAAGCTGGTGGGTGCTGGGTGTGCGGGATTGGCCAGCTTGGTGGCAGCAGCGCACCGGTTGCGTGTGCCAGCTACTGCGCAGCGAGTAAAGTGTGCCGCGGTCTTCGCTGCTTGCACACCCGCTTTCTTGTCTGCCTGGTGACTTCTGAATGCAGGCCAAGAAGGTGGCGCAGCACCTGAAGAAGCACAAGGTGACGGGCGTGGGCTACACCAACGACGACAACCCGTTTGGTGAGTGACCACTGTGGTGTCACGCAGCGTACATTGCACCTGTGGTTGCAGTTATACAGGGTTGGTTTGTACAGCAAAGACTGGGGCCGAGCCACTGGTACTCGCTGCTGCAAGCTGTTGTGCACCATGCTGAGGCTGGTGCAGTGCCCAGCCTGTTGAATCTGTCCCACCTGCCCACCGCCACCTGCCCCGCACCCCCCGGCCCGCAGGCGACGCCAACCTCACCGACCGCTTTGTGTGGGGCAAGAAGATTGAGAAGGAGATTGCCTCGGGGTGAGGGCAGCAGTCCTGCAGATGGGTGCACGCTGAAGCCTGCAGGAGGGCCACCCAAGCTAGAGCCGGTGGCGGCAGGGCTTGTTTAGCATCTGGCTGGCTGGGCCCACTGGATGGATGGCTGCTGGGACTGCCTACAAGGCACTCAGCTCTGTCCCTGCTGTGCCTGCTGCAGGCGCGATGTGCGCGACATGACGGCACGTGCCGAGATGCAGCGGCAGGCAGAGCGGCTGGTGAGGCCCCGGGGCTTTGTTTGGCACGCTGCTTGATACACAGGGGTTGCGACCTGCAGGTTGCGACCTGCTGGCAATCTGAGCAGCGGGCGGGTGGAAGAGGTGGAATAGCGGTGGGGGCAGAGACCAGGGCACCCCGCTGTTTACTGCACACACAAGCTGCGGCTGTGGGTTACTGTGCACACACTGCGGCTGCGGCTGCTTCCCACACACAACTGCTGCGGCTGCGGAGGTCATACAACTACCGCTGGGCTGCCCTTCTGTTGTGTGTGCAGGAGGAGATTGAGAAGGTGAAGAAGCGGCGGGAGCAGCGCGAGGCGGAGCGGGCGGCCATGGCCGAGGAGCTAGAGCTGATTCAGCGGGAGCGCGCGATCGCAGAGGCGGCGGAGCTGGAGAAGAAGGAGGAGGAGGTGGGTGGTTGGTTCCTGTTGCCAAGCGAGGGGGTGGGTTGCAATCGCAAATTGGACAGCGGGTAAACAGACAGCATGGTGGCTGAGGAGGGCAGTGAGCCTGCCTGAGTGTGGAGCTGCCTCCACCTGTTTCGGCAGCCTATCCTGCTGGTGTGTCTCGCTCCTCAACCCACTCCACACTGCCCTCCTGCCGCCATGCAACGCCACCCCTGAGCAGGCCAAGCAGCTGCCATGCTGCCGTGCTGCACGCTGTGCACATTACTGACAACCCTGCCTGCCTGCCCCCTTCACCTACATCCGCAATGCCACCTGGAGCACGCCAAGCAGCTGCCATGCTGTCGGGGTTTGCACTGTGCTTTCATGATGACTTGTCTGCCCCCCGCCTGAATCCGCAGTTCCACCTGGAGCAGGCCAAGCAGCGCACGCAGCAGCGGCTGGCGGCGGGGCGGCCCAAGCCCATCGACCGCCTCGCGCACGGCCTGTTTGTGCTGGAGGACATCGACCCTCTGGAGGTGGGTTGGTGTTGATTGTTCGAGGGTCCAGCACCTTGCGATGCCAGGGATGCCATGACATCTTTTTTCTTGAGGGGTTGCGCCTCCCCGACCCCACGCTCACACCTCCGCACCGCGTTGTGCCGCGCCATTGCCCACCCGCTGCAGGACGACCCCACCTCTGTCATCATGGGGCGCAGCCTGCGGGAGCTGACTGAGCTGAAGGAGGATGTGGCCGCCTTTGTGGTGGGTTGCATGCTTGGTTTACGGCCGGGGCAAGTGCGCTGCTGCTGCTGCTGGTTTGGGGTTCTGGGTGAGCAGCAGGTGAAGGTGAAGGCAGATGTGGCTGCGGCGACATGAGCTGCCCTTGCCACGGCTCAAAACTCAGAACGCGTGGTCCGCGCTGCAGGAGCTGGACAAGCACGACGCGCTGCACCGCGACTGGTGGGCGGCCATTGGGCTGGTGGTGGACCACGAACTGTATGAGGAACAGAAGCGGGAGGACATTGACCGCGCAAAGTGCGCAGGGGCGCAGTGATGTGGTGCAGAGTTGGCTGGGGCTGGAAAGTGGTCCTTAGTTGAGGCTGGGAAGGCTGGCCATGATGAGCCCTGGGCGGGAAGCAGACAGCTGCCCCTGGCGCGCTGTCCTGTTTCCCCAAATGGCTGCGTGTACGGCGCAGCCCGTCCCAGCCAAATGTCCACAGACCGCTGGAACAGACCGCTGACTTGCCCTCCATTTCCTGCCCTGGCTGTCCGCAGCATGCGCGGCGAGCCCATCCCAGCAAAGTATCGCGTGCGCGAGGCTGGCTGGCACGAGTCCATTGACGCCGAGGTGGCGGCCATGCTGGCAGGTGGGCTGCTGTGCTGACGCCTTGGTTGCGCAAGCGCCCCATTGCGGCCAGTGAATTGCGCTGGCATTGCGTTGGACGGCTGGCGATGCGCCTGCATCAGCTGGCGTGTCGGCATCTGCACTGCTGCCTGCATGCCTGATTTCACTGTCGATCCATCTGCTGCCCCATGTGTTACCTCCACCTGCCGGCATCGCGCCATGCATGCGCCCAGCCAGGCTGCGCTGCGCAGCATCCAACATGCCACCAAACACCCATCCGGCTGTGCAGGCAAGCCGTACCGCGAGCTGTGCGAGCTGGAGAGTGGTATCCAGGAGCAGCTGGACAGCGGTACCGCGGCCGACCCAGAGTACTGGCAGGTGGGTGCTGGTCGGAGCAGAGGGCTGGGCTTCTGGCTGCTAGCCACCCACTGCTGCTGTCCGCAGAGCTGCCTTGTGCTGGCTGGCAGCCGCCACCACAAAAAGCCAGCATTGGTTAAGCGTCCTAGCTTGCTTCGGCAAACCGTGCGGCAACGCGCCCAGCCTGCTGCGCCCTTAAACAATTGGGCTTAATGGCAAAATGACTGTGCGCTGCGCCCTTGCTTGCCTGCTGCAGGCGGTGCTCAAGCGGCTGGCGCTGCACAAGGCCAAGGCGCGGCTGCGGGAGATCCATGGAGGTGAGGGGGTGCTGGCTGATGCGGCTGGGTGCCTGCTGCAGGCAGGTCCCCTCTTGCATGCATGCAGCTCCCTGCGCCCAGCTGACCCTGCTTGGTACGATCATTGATTGAAAACCCAGGCCCACTGACTTGCCTTCCTCCCTCCCTCCTCCCCCACTGCCGCACCCAACTGCAGACATCCTGCAGCAGCACCTGGCCCGCATGATGGCGCGGCCCAACGTGGCAGAGCAAATGGGCTGGGAAGAGGATGGCGAGGAGGCAGGCGGTGCGGCGGCGGCGGCGGCGGCGCGGCGGCGGGCAGAGGAAGCAGAGGAGGAGGTGGAAGAGAGCGAAGAGGAGGATGCCGGACAGCGGCGGCCCGCACCCACAGCAGAGGAGCGTGCTGCGGCCAAGGCGGCGGCAGCCGACGAAAATGAGATCGAGCTGGAGGAGGATGAGGAGGAGGGTGGGGAAGGCGAGGAGGGTGCAGCAGGCGCAGCGGGCGCAGCAGGGGAGCCTGCTGTGGACGCTGAGCTCGAGGCACTGGCGCGGGCACCGGGCCCTGCTGATGTGGCCCGGGATGCAGCAGCGGCCGCCAAGGCGCGGGCGGCGGCGGCGGCGCGCGGCGAGCCGCGGTCGTGGGACGACCTCTCGGATGGGGAGCAGGAGGGTGAGTTGCACTGTACAGATCAGCAGGCTGCAGTCCGCAGGCAGCAGAGGCAGCCTGTGGCAAGCTGTCCTGTGTTGAATGCCGCATGCGCAGCAGGGGTGACGCACCTGGAGGCTGTTGGCCGGCCCGCTCTGCACCTGCCAGCCTGCTCAGACCGGCCTGTTCAGCACCCCGCTCACGTTCTGCTGATCCCTCAATTCCCCTCTCTGCAGTGGAGCGTGGCGCCGCCCGCGGCCGCGGCTTCTCTCCCGAGCCCCTGGCCCCCACCGCCTATGCGGGGCAGGACGTGATTGCAGAGGAGGAGGATACGCGCCTGCTGGAGCTGCTGCGATCGCAGGTGGGGGCCGCTGTGTGGCAAGAGGCACCGCGCCCAGCTGCTGCTGCCGGGTGGGCCAGCAATGGCAGCCATGGGCAGGCACTGGTTGTTGAACCAGCGCACACCGCACAACAGATCTGCAGCCAGCTGTTGCTGCTGTACCATTCAGTAGCACTCATGTATGCTGAGATACTCTGCTTCCTCTGCCCGAGGCACTCTGCTGCGCAGGTCAAGTACAAGGAGGCGCAGCGGTACCGAGAGGTCAGCGCGGCCCAGGCCGCAGCGCGCCCAGCGCAGGCGGAGGCCGACCGCATCTTCCGCCGCATCATGTCGCGCCCCGGAGGTGAGCTTTTGCGCTGATTACCTGCGCCTGTGCTGCCTCTTGCAAGAGAGTTTCTGGCAGTGATGTTAAGACCGAGCGCATTTTCCGCCGCATCATGTTGCGCCCTGGAGGTGGGTGCCTGTCCCTTCTTCCTGCACTTTGTTGCAGTGAGGTTGTGAGGTTTGTAGGGGTTGGGAGTGGCACGGGCAGGGGGGACTGCTCCCCTGCCGCATCCTGGCACAGCCGGGAGGTGGGTGCTGCACATCACTTGAGTCTGCCCTGCATGCCGCTCGCAACCTGATTGAACCGACGCCTTGCCTTGCTCGTCCGCCCCTCCTCACACGCCCCCACCCGTCCTCTGCCACGCCACAGAAGCGGGCCGCTTCCTGCACACCGGCGGCGCGCCATCCGTCGCCGGCATCGGCGCCGCGGGCCGCTCCGCCCCCGGCCAGGAGGAGCCTGGAGAGGCTGCCTTCCTCAAGGCCGCTGACAAGCTCATGGGGGATTTGGGGACCAGCGGCGATGCGCCGTTTGGAGGGGAGGTGCAGCTGGACCCCGAGTCCCAGGTGGGTGCTGTGCAAATGTGGAGATGGGTGGGCTGGGAGGGGGAGAGGGGTCGCTGCTTGCAAGCGCCAGTGGAGCTCCGCCCTCTCGGACAAGGGGTTGCTGCTGCGAGTGGGATACAAGTTGCGGGCTGGCTGGGTTGCCGGCAAGACGAGCTCCTTCGGAGCTTGCCTGCCCTGCCCGCATGCCTTCCGGGTGATGCGTGTCCACATTCGAAACCTGCCGGCCTGATGGTTTGGACGTGCTCCTGCCGTCCGCAGGTGTACTGGTGGCACGACAAGTACCGGCCGCGCCGCCCCAAGTACTTCAACCGCGTGCACACGGGGTGAGGCTGGCAGGAATCACTGCAACTTTTCCCCCGTGGCTGGCCCCTGCCGGTGGCTGGCCATGGGGACGCTTCCTGCCTGCCGCAGTCAGACACACGCTCCAATCTGCCCCGCCGGCAGCCGGCCCTCTGACCTCCTCCTCTGTTGCACCATTCTCACTTGTTTCTCTCATTCTCTCATCCCCCCCTCCCGCAGCTACGAGTGGAACAAGTACAACCAGACGCACTACGACGGGGACAACCCGCCGCCCAAGACGGTGCAGGTGGGTGCTGACAGCGGGACGTGCGGCTGGCGGCGTTCTGCAGGCGGCTCCATGCTCACGGCTCCAAACCGAGCATTGCACATCTTCGCTCCTTGTGTTCCGACAGGGCTACAAGTTCAACATCTTCTACCCCGAGCTCATCGACAAGACGGTGGCCCCCACCTACAAGGTGGACAAGGACCCCACCTCGGACGACGGTGAGTGTCCCAGACGCGCATCACATCTTGATTCCGGGTGTGGCTGCGGTGCCCAGCAAGGCGGTTTGGCTGCGGTGCCCAGCAAGGCACGCGCACAATAGGTGGCGCAGGAACCTGCCACACAGTCACTGCACTCGCCCCCAACACCAGCAGCTGCAGCCACGCTGCCTGCCGCTGGCCGCAGCCAGCTGAATGGGTGGCATGCTCAACCCCGCTTGTGTCCCGCCCCTCCCCCCCTGCAGGCTCCACCTGCATCCTGCGCTTCTCTGCGGGTCCGCCCTACGAGGACATCGCCTTCCGCATCCTCAACAAGGAGTGGTGAGCTGCGGCGCTGCCTTTGGTTTGCTTTCTTCTGTGGCGTGCTTGTGAACCCAAGTTTTTTCTGCGGCCACTTGCACAGGCCTGGCCGCAGCAAAGCTCACCGCACGGCTGTGTGCAGCGACCAGCCAATGCTTGCCGGCAGCTCCATTGCTCACCCTCCGCTGCCGCGCCCCTTCTCCCTCTCCTCCTTCCTCTCCCCCTTTCCCTTCTCATTCTGCCCTGTCACTCTCTCTCTCCCCCTTTCCCTTCTCACTCCGCAGGGAGTACAACCACAAGCGCGGCTTCAAGTGCGTGTTTGAGCGCGGCATCCTCCACCTCTACTTCAACTTCCGCCGCCAGCGCTACCGCCGCTAGTTCACAGCTGCACCGGCCGCAGCTTGCCAGCCGTGCGGCCCGCGTGGCAGTGCAGCGCAGACAGCGCCAAATCTGCAGACGCGTTGGAGCAGAGGCGGTTGCTGGTGGCCTTGGGCCCCGGCAGCGGCAGGGCACGCTCATGCGGCCCGCGGCATCGAATTGCGCACGCAGCTGCGATGCATGCGAGTGCTTCATCACCCCATCACCACAGTGCAACAATTGAATGCACAGCTTTGCTGGCCACTTGATGGAGATTCAGGATGCCACCCAAGGTCCACTCCACTCCAGGTCATGGGTGCTCTGCGGCTGCTCTGGCATGCGAGCAATTTCAGCCTGAGCAGGCCTGAAAATCACGCCCACAACAGCCTTGACTCGCGGCATTGAATCCTTGCAGCCAGGCAGGCGGACGCTGTGGCAGAGCGGCAGGGCCGGTTCAGGTCCACCGCTCTCCCGCCGCAGCGTGCCGGGCGCCGCCGCCTAGCCGCAGGACGCAGGGCGCCTGCCTGGCCGTGCGGCATCGGTTTGCCTAGAAACTCACAGAGTTTGTCCAGCCCCTCACAAGCCCCCAGCGCCCTGCTGCAGCAGCTGGGCGGCGATGCGGCGGGCGCCGGCCTCCCTGGGGCTGCTGAGTCGGCTGCGCGGGTGCGAAGCGCGATCGGGCAACGCAGGCCAGCGAACGCCTGCCACAGGCGCGCGACCGCCCCCAACCCGCCTCCCTGCTCCTCCGTTCCCGCTGGCTGCAGGCGCAATGGTACAGCAGTGGCGCTGGAAGGCGTGCTGCCAGCGCTACAAGGGCTGCAAGCCGGCCAGCTGCTGCCGCCTGACGCGGCTTGCAGCGGCAGCGGCAGCGGCTCAACGCTCAGCGGCCTGCACACCTTCGCTCCAAGCAGCAGCAGTGTCACCTGGGCACTACACCAGCCTGCGACTGACAGGTGTGGCATAGCTGATAATGTGAACGTTCACTGCTGGCATAAAAGCCTTGCGAAGAAGAAGATGGCGTGCATCCCTGCTCCCTGACCAACCACACTGTGCTGCCTGCTCGCAGGCACCAGCCTGCAGCGCTGCCGCCGTTCCAGCTGCTGCAAGCCGCTGGCATGAGCAAGGCAGCTGCTGCGCAAGGCAGCTGTGGCAGCAAGCGCCGTGGCCGGCCGCCTCTTATCAGCAAAGACAGCAAGGAGGACATTGCGGCTGCGCGCCAGCGGCTTGCGGCGTACTTGCAGCAGCAGGGCGGTATCAGCAAGGCAGATGCAGCAGAGCTGGCAGGCAAGCTGGGTGCCAAGCTGGGTGCAGCAGCAGACCAGCTGGTGCCGGGGCCACTGCAGTGGTTTGTGGGCCGTGGCATGCAGCCACTCAAGGCGGCAAAAGTGGTGGTGCGCATTTGCGAATCGCCCACGGGGGATGCCTCAAAGCTGCGGCACTGGCCCACCTGGCAGCCGGTGTTTGAGGCCAACTGGCAGCTGGCAGACAGCTACCTGGCAGCCTACCAGCAGCGGTGCAGGGAGACCAAGCAGAAGCCACGAAAGGGCAGCAAGTCAATGGCGGCGATGCTCAGCAGTATGCCTGGCAGGTATAAGATGCTGCCTGTGCGCGACCTGCCCAGCAAGCTGGCGGCGCTGCAGCAGGGCCAGCTGGGCTTGTCGGTTGCTGACGTGGGGCATCTGGTTGCAGCTGGGGCAAAGCTGGGTAGCACCCCAGCCACGATAGCTTCGGCCATCCAGTTGCTGGTTCGCTTTGCCGGCAGCATGGAGGCAGCACTCGGCATGCTGCGAGTGGCCGCACCGCTGCTCAGCTTCTCAGCTGTAACGCTGGACAGCAAGGTGGCAGCCCTGCAGGCGGCTTGGGCAGGTGTGTTGCAGCCGGAGCAGCTGCGGCAGCTGGTGCTACGTTCAGCCTTGGTACTGAACTGCAGCGAGCACCGCTACGGCGAAACGGCTGCTGTGCTACGCAGCTGGTTCCCGCAGCCCAGCGAGCTGCTTGCGATATTGCAGTCAGCTCCCCAGCTGCTGGCAGCCTCAGCCACCACCCTGCAAGACAACGAGCGCTGGTTCACGGGCCCACCGCTTAGCCTCAGCCGCCAGCAGTTTCTGGAGCTGGTGCGGGCCTCACCGAAGGCTTTTGAAGTGAAAATTACGGGTGCCAGCACGCAGCACAAGCTGGCCTTCCTGACCCAGGTGGGCTGAGAGGCACCATAAGGGCAGTATGAGGCCATGGTGTCCGCATGTGCCGCATATCGTGCATCAAAACTGGACAGCCAACTTGGTGCGGCAGTTGGTCACACCCATCTGCTTGCGCATTCTCTGCAGGTGGGCGGCGTACCTCTGGAGCGCGCCCTGTCGGCCAGCCATCTTAACTACCTGGTGCGCAGCATCCAGACGCTGGCAGGCCGCTACTTCCTGCTGATCGAGCATGGTGTGCCGGTGCCGTGCCATGCGGACGGCGGCATTACTCTGAGCTACACAGACAAACGCTACTTGCTGTCCATCTTGCGACAATATGACAGCCAGGGCCGCTTGCCAGCTGACAATGGTGCAGCGCTGGCCTACATCGAGCGGTGGCTGGCGGCCTGGCCGGAGGCAGACAGTGGGCGACGGTGGGCGCAGGCACGGCCCACCAAGGCAGATAGCGAGGCCTGAGCTGATGGCACAACTTGCGCACTTGCGCAGCTACTCCAGTTTCAAACCTTGTTCCTATTCCCATGGCTTGACGACATTGGTTCACTGAGTAACCGCAGACACGCCAGTTAGAATCAGACATGCATAAGTTGTGATATTGTCCCAGGTGTAAGCAGTCCAGCTCATGGTCATAAGGTCGCTCAGTTGGGAAGGAGCAGGCCGAGCTCTGGTGCAGCGGCAACCAGCCGCCGCTGCCGCCGCTGGGCCCGCCGCGGCGCCTGATCCGATCAAACCGAGCGCCGGGCTCTGACGACTCGACAGATACGCATGATCCCACCTTCATACGGAGCGTGTTGATTGAGCGAGCGGCGTTCAGAGGCGGGCCCTAGCCGGACCCTTCGTCCCGCGTGCTTTGTGGCTGGCCCTGGGGCTCTGCTGCCGCCAAGAGTGACGTGAGCTGCCAATCGCAAGGGCGCATCGCTTTGCTGCTCACCTCGCCAAAGCCCTGCGCTCCAGCAACGCCCGTTTCGCTTCACCCCCGCCCGATCTGCAACCCCCAGCCGTGTCTGCATACCTCTGGGAGGCCGCCTAGCGCGGCAATGCGCCCAGGCGCACCCAGCCGCGGCGGCGGCGGCCCCCGTGCGCCGCCGCCGTGGCAGCGCAAGCTCCAGCTATGCAACTTCTACGGCACTCCTCAAGGCTGCGCGCGAGGCCAGGCCTGCTGGTTCGCCCATGGCCAGCACGAGCTGCGGCAGCCGCACCTGCTGCTGGTGCGCCGGCCCGCTGGATAAGGCTGTGTTGGCTGTGTTGGCGCGGCAGGCAGAATCGCAAATGCAACAGCCCAGGTGCGGCAGCTGCTGGATGCCCTTTGCCTGCCGCCCTTACCACCACACGCACCCCATGCCTCCACGTCTGCAGGCCGCGGGCCCCTCGCTAGGTGGGGACCCATACACCTTTTGCCTGGAGCTGATCCATCAGCTGATGAGCAGCATTGAGGAGGCGGACAGCGACGTGCAGGCGCGGTGGTGGCAGCGGGCGCGCGACGCCCTCCAGGACGCCCCGATGCTGGACGCGCAGCAGCTCATTGCTCGCCACAGCCACCAGGTCCTGCCAGAGATTGTCAACATTCTGGAGCAGCTGATGCAGGAAGCCAATGCGCTGTGGCAGCAGGTGGCGCCGCAGGTCGGCGCCAGCGGCCCGCCCGCGCCCCCGCCGCCCCATGTCGTGGCGCCGCCGCCGCTGCCGCTCATGCCGGGCGGGCGGCCCGTCCTCACGGGCTTCGTGCCCACATATGGGTACGGGTACATGCAGGCGCAGCTACAGGCACAGCCGCCGCTGCTTCAGCAGCAGCAGCAGCAGTGGGTGCAAGTCCAGCCGCGGTCGGTGCCGCGGCCGCACCCCCCTCCCCCGCCTCCGCCCGCACAGCCCAGCGCAGCTGCGCGGCAGGCGGCGGCGGTGCAAGCGGGGGAGGAGGAGGAGGGCGAAAGCGAGCAGTTCCAGGCAAGCTCAGGCCTGATTGGCTGGGTGCTTGCATTGTGGCAGACGCGTGCAAGTGGGCAGGTGGTGGCAACGGGGCATGTGCACCAAGGCCTGTTTGCCCATGAACGGCTGCTGTGATACAGATCCAGCATGAAGTGCTCGCCAAGCACATGGGCTGCCGCCGGCATGCGCATGCAGGTGATTGACTCACCCCCTGCTGCGCTGCCCCCTCCTGCTCCCATGTGCAGGCCGCCCAGGCGGCCATTGCTGCCGGGGACTACTGGCGGCTGCGGGAGGTGCTGCAGGGCAGCCAGTGGAGCGAGAAGGAAGGGCATGCCCTGATGTTCCATGCAGCGGTGGAGGCCTGCAACCACACGATGCTGCAGGTGGGGTGGCTGCTCGAGCGGGAACATTTGCAGGGCTGGCGATGTGACGGCAGGATGGCTTGGAGCCTGGGCTGCCGCGGGGCTGCCACAAATGCATGGCAGGGCATGGCAACAGCAGCCGTGGTGTGTCCTGGCATGCCATGCCAAACCGCTGCACGGTATGCCATGCCATGTCCACTTCACGCTGTGGCAAGCTCATCCATGCACAAGCGGGCGCATGGCAATGCAGGCTGCACCACGGCACGCCCCACCGTGCTGTGCCTACACATGCCCCCACCATGCCATGCCATGCCATGCCGTGCCATGCCATGCCTCCGAACTTGCTAGCCAGCTGCGGCATGGTTCATGATCTGCTGTTCAGACCTGCACTTTCCACTTGCTCCATGACTGCTGCAGGCACTGATGGAGACGTTCAAAGACCTGGCATGGCCCTCGCATGAGCACGGCGACAGCCACACGGCAGGTGCACGCTTGCTTGCTGTGTGCTGCTGGCTTCCGGATTGCTGCGTGCTGGCATTGCAAAGTCGAGCCCTGGATGCAACACAGAGCCGTGTGCCAGCAACTTGTTTGGCAGGTTCAAGCTGCAGCGCCCATCTCTGCCTGCCCCCCAACTGATGAGTTGTGCCTCTGCGCTTTCCCTGCAGCCGCTGGTGTTCTGTGTGCTGGAGAAAGTGGAGTCGGGGGCTGCCAGCTGGGGCAAAGCCACCGATGTGTTGGAGCTCGCATTCCAGTCAGAGCCCGAGGCCCTGCTGCTCATGTGATGGGCAGCCTTGCCGCTTCTCAGCTCTAGATGATGCACAGTGCTGTTGCCGAGGCCCCGCAATGGCGCCGGCATTCTAGCAAACGGCGTCCCAGCGTCAGGTCTGCTTGCGGGGTATCGATTCACCTAATCGCACGACAACCGCTGCGCCCTCGTGTGCCCTCATGTACAGGCGCGACGGCCGCCGTGCCAGCGACATGCCGCTGCACTGTGCGCTGGCGATGCAGCATGCACCACCGCTAGATGCCCTAAAGGTGCTGGCACCAGAGGTGAGCTGCTGCTAGCATGCAATGCATGGCGTCTTGAAGAGACAGATATGATGGCTGCGCCGGCACTGCTGGTGTGTGCTGCTGGCCGCGCCTGGTTTGGCAGTCCCAAAGGCTGCACCAGTTGCCAGTGCGCTGGCCAATCCGCCACGATTGCAGCTCGGCGTCCTGCCCAGCGGCTGCAGGTGTCTCATCGGAACGTGCTGCAAACAATGGCAAGGCAACTGACAAGGCACCACCTCGCTCCCGCGCACCAATGCACACCCCGCTCCCGGCCCCCGCAGGACCGGCCGGATGTGTGGGAGGCCAAGGCTGCCGGCCTGTCAGCACTGGAGCATGCACGAATTGCAGCTGATCACTACCCACAGGGGCAAGACGGCGAGCGGCGCCGCGAGGCGGTTGAGTACTTGGTGTCGCTAAGGCAAGGCCCTGCTCTGCTGGGGGCTGTCCAGATTGAGGCGGTCCTACAAACGCGCGGGTAGTGGGGTCTTGGTGCCTGCAACGCTGACTGGCAGGTTTGGCTGGCCGGCATGCCAGTCAGTCAGACGGCAAGCTGTTAGGTCTGCACACGTTTGTGTGCTGCCATGTGCTGCCCTGCCAGGCTGCAACCAACATGGCTCACCTGCGACGCTGCCTACTTGCCCGCCTGCCTGCCTCCCCTCTTCAGGGAAGCCAAGATGCAGAGGGAGCAGCAGCAGCGCAGGCTGCAGTGGCAGCAGGAGCAGCATAGGCGGCAGGCGGAGGATGAAGAGTGGCGCCGCGAGCAGCAGCGTAGGTCAGCTGCCGCCGCCGAGCAGGAGCGGCAGCGCATTGCGGCGGAGGAGCAGCGGCATCGCCGGCTGGCGGAGCAGGAGCGGCAGCGCCGGCTGGCGGAAGAGGAGCGGCAGCGCATGGCTGCTGCCATCGAGCAGGAGCGGCAGAGGCAGGCAGCTGTTGCGGCGGCAGTGGAAGAGCAGCGACGGCAGCAGGCGTCATCGCGAGAGCTGCTGTGGGAGGTGCGGCCCCTTACCTGTCAAGTCTATGGTGCCGCTCATGGCTGGATTTCTCCTGCACGGCAAAGCATGGCAGCTGCACTTGTTGCAGCACGGTGTCCTTGTCGTGGAGGAGGTGTGCGGGTGGCGGGGGCCTTGCTCCCCATGCATGCTGCTGCACTGTTTGCCACGCACTTGGCCTGCCCATCAACCCATGCTGAGTGCCTGTCGCCGCCACGCCTCGCAGGACGTCCGAAGCGCGGTGCAAGAGGGCCGTGCTGGTGTGGCGCGCATGAACCAGCTGCTGGCTGGCATCCAGCCCACCTCTGGAGAAATGGTTGACCTTCTGTGGGAGGCTTACAACACACGCTCGTGGGACATGGTGCAGGCGGTGCAGCAGCGCTGGTCCCCTGCAGCGCACGGCCCGCTGGCCAGCGCGTTGCTGCAAATGAGCGTCTGCTATACAGACACGTGCGGGTGGCGGAGGGCCGGGCCGTTGCATGGCTGGGAGTTGAGTTTGGCAGTCCAGCGTGCTGCCTTGAAGGGAGCAGCCGCGATGCAGACGTTTTGTTGACTGCACCTTGCTGACGACAGGGCCTTGTATTCATGCTGTGGCATTTGCCCACCACACGCCTCCTCTAACCAGCCCCCCGCTGTGCCCTGGCCCCCTGCGCCCGCCTCCCTGCCTGCAGAGACCCGGGGCAACACATGCTGTTTGACTACATTCGCTACCCGCACGACGGCTTTGGTTCCACCGAGCTCGTGCCCATCATCGCAGACATGCTGCAGCGGGAGCCGCGCCTGGCAGTGGTTAGGTGTGTGCAACGAGCTGCCCCGAGTGGGCAGTTTCAGCAAGCATGCCTGTGCTGCGCAGAGCGTGCAAGGGCCGCTGCTTGCAGATGTCGCCGCGCCGTGGGAGCTTGCAAAAGTTGGCATTTGCAAAGTTGGCTACCATCAGTGCTGTGCCATGCCATGCCATGCTGTGCTGTGCCGTGCTGTGCTGTGCCGTGCCATGCCGTGCGTGTGCTGTACCGTAGAGTGCAGAGCTGTGCTGCACTGCGCTGCACTGTGTTGTGCTGCGTCCTGACCCACCTGCATCCTGCTTCTAGGCGCCTGTGTATGCCCCCTGCCGTCTTTCTTCCTTCGCCTGCGCCCGCAGGAATGCCAGGGGCGACACGCCTGCCTCAGCCGCAGTACGGGAGGGCTCTCCCTTAGAACTGCTGAAAGCGCTGGCGCCTCCTCACCTGCCGTCCGTCTGGCGCACGGCCTGCGGCCAGCCGCTGCGCACCCCGCTCAAGGTGGGCTGCTGCTTGGCAAGTCTGTGTGCTTGCTGGCACTGTGTGACTCTCGCCGGTGGGCTGGGCATCTGCCGCTCGCCTGACTGTGAGCCAGCCTAGCTTGGCTAAGCAAGCTAGATCGCTGCTGACAGCTGCCGCCCCAAACATCAGGCACTTTGTTTGTGCTGCGCTGCGCCGCACATGAACAGTCCCTGTACTTACTTGCGCATCCCCAACTTGATGCAGCTGGCGCGTGACCTTGAGAAGAAGTATGGGCAGCGCTACAAGCAGATGGGCGACTATCTGGAGAAGATTGAGAACCAGCACAAGTGGGTGCTCTACTTGTTTCTGTTTGGCAAGATCCCGGCTGTGGTGTGCAGAAGCTAGAGGGGCTTGTGCTGTTTGCAGCGGTTGCCCATTCAACGCAGCCCCCAGGCAACCCCCAGTTGTGACTGCTTCTGTTTGAGCCTTGCCATGTGTGCCTGCTCGGCTGCAGGCACCAGCAGCAGGAGGCGCGGCAGCGCGTGCAGGCTGGACTGAAGGCGGCGGTGGCGGCGGCACACGAAGCCATCCAGGCTGACGATGTGGCGGCGGTGACCAAAGCGCTGCCTGGCGTGGTGGATCCACAGTACAAGGTGGGTTGGCTAGGATGTTGATGGCATTGTTGATAGGACAGGAACGGCATGCTGCGTCTGGTGAGGGCCGCTGCTTGCCGGGGTGGGCTTGCCAGCGCCACCGCCTGTCATGAGGAAATGGCGGGCTGGCTAGGATGTTGATGCATGTGCTTAGCGCTGCGGCGAAGAGAGATGCATGTTGCCCTCGTGCCTTGACTCCTGCTGCCGCCACTCCACCAGTCTGCAGGAGGTGCGCGACAAGGTTCTGCCGCTGGGCGGCGTGGCGCCCTGGTTTGAGGCAGCTGCGCTCAAGGCCCGCAGCCTGGCGATGGTCCATGCGCTGGAGGAGGTTGGCAGGTGTGTGGGGCGGGGTTGGTTTGGGCATGTGCATGGGTGGCGGCACATGCCTGCAGACGTTTCTTTTTCGCACCCTGCAACCTGATGCATTCAGCGCATGATTGGTCTGCAGGCAGTGTCTCATGTGCCGTGTGTGCGGCCCTGACGGCTGCTGCTCGCGCTCACTCCCACCCAACTGCTGCCCTTGCAGGCTGTACGGCATGCGGCGTGTGGGCGACCCTGCCTTCAGCGGACAGCTGCTGGACGCGGCGCTTCGTGCACAGCGCTGGGAGCTGGCGCAGGAGCTGCTGGCGGAGCATGACATGCCTGCTGTGACCGGCATGACCAGGTGGGCAGCGCAGCAGGCACAACGTGCAACCAACTGCTTTTCCAGACAAGTAGCATCAGGTGTGCCCACATGTGCTCGCACTCACACGATGTGCTCACCGCCCTCTGCGCTGCCCTCCCTTACGTCCCCCACAGGCCTCCCGTGTGTGTGGCGCTGCAGCACGACGCACCAGCCGCCCTGGTCCGCCGCCTGGTAGAGCTTGCAGACACCCTGCGCTCCCACGTGGGTGGGGCTGCCGAGGCAGAGCCCGGTGGGCTGCCGCCCGCGGCGCTGGCTGCGCAGGCTGGGCAGCTGGAAGCACTGGATGAGGTGGGTAGGAGCTTTTTGCGGCTTTTTCAAGGATGTGGGTGGATAAGACAGCCGGGCAGCTGGAAGCACTGGATGAGGTGGGTAGAGGTGGGCATTGCGGGGAGCAGGTGCTGCAGCCGCTGTGGCGAGGGCTGCGGTGTTGATGTCCATGCAGTGCAAGTGCCCGTGCAGCCAGCTGGGGTGCTAGTCCCACCCTGCTGTGCCCAGCTCTGCAATAAATACTTCCTCCCGCTCCTACCTGACCTGCCCCCGTCCAGCTTCTGGCGGGGCCGAGCGTCAGCGGCTGGGGCCCGCTGGCCTTTCAGGACGCCAAGCAGGGCCTGCGGCGCACGCTGCTTTTCCATGCAATTGCACACGGCCAGGAGGCGGCGGCGCTGCGAGTGCTGTCCCACGCCCGCCGCAGGCAAGTGGGATGCCGTGCAAATGCGAGTTTCAGTTGTGACGCAGGGGTGTGGTGGGTGGTCAGCCTGAACGAGGCTTGCTGGCGTCAAACTGCGCATGGATGCCCCCGTGCTGGGCAGCATGCATGGCTCTATCCCAAGAGGAACGAGCGAGCCATGCCCAGCCTTTGGGGATGCATGCGGTGCTCACTTGCTGCTGTTCAACGTGCGGCCGCTTGTGCCCCTGCCCGCCCCTGCTGCAGGCTGCACAGCCAATCCAGAGACCTTGCCGCATACACCAATCTGGGCATCGACGGCTCAAATGCGCTGTTCAGGTGAGGCCAGGACGCGCGCACTCAGGCATGGGCAAGCGGCTGGATGAAGGGCAGGGGCCCACCAGTCACCATGTAGCAGGTCTCGAAACATGTCTCTGTCAGCCTCTCACCAATCTCTACCAATCCCCCTTGTGCCAGGGCACTGGAGAAGCTTCCAGGCAGCCAGCTCATTGTCAAGCTGCTGGACGAGGGGGCAGACCCCAGCCTGCTGTGCCAGCCTGAGGGCAAGCGGGAGCAGATGTGTGCGGTGCACCTAGCCGCGGCGCAGGGGTGCGTACCGCCTTTCCCGGCTCTCTGGGCGTGCTTGCTGGCTCCGGTCTGCACCCAGTGCTCGGCCCTGCCCTAAGTTGGTTGGCTGATGGTTTGCAAACAATCCGCCGGCATCATATGGATATCATCCTCCCCACGTGTCCCACCCGGTGCCCTCCCTGCCCCCTTCAGCCACTGGGAGCACGTGCAGCGGCTGCTGGAGGCTGTGCCGCCCAAGCAGCTTCCCAAGGTGTGAACTGCATCGCATGGCTGCTGCTGTGCGTGTCTGCAAGGCAGCACCTACGTGCCGAAATGTGTCTCTGCCTGGCCGCCGCACTGCGCAGTGCAGCTTCTCTGTGCAGCGAGCATGCGCCACTTGCACAGTGCTGCTCGAAAGCATACCAGAGCAATCTGTACAGTGGACGTCAGCCCCACCACCCTGGCCTGCATGGCACCCCTGCGCAGGTGCTGTGCACGACGATTGGCAAGAAGCACACCACGCTGCTGCACCTGGCGTTGGAGGCTCGGGATGTGCGGCTGGTGGGGCAGCTGCTGGAGATGGTGAGGGGCTGGCAACTTGGGAGGATGAGTTTTGTAATGCCAGTGCTGTGTGACTGGCATGGTAGGCAGGAACTGGTTTCCCAGCTGTGCTAGTCGCTAGAGATGGAGACAGGGAGCTGCATGCCGGGCCGGTGCAAGTACAACAAGCTGGTAGCAGGCAAACAGTGCGACAGCTCAAGGCAGAGCAAGCGCGTGTCACCCGGATTCAGTTTTGCAGGCCGCAACTGATGCACTCCTGCCACTTCCCCCACCTGCCGCAGCACGCCAGCGTGATCACCCAGCCAGAGGCCAGCTGTCCGCTCATGCTTGCCCTGCAGCAGCATGCCGCCCGCAAACATGAGCAGCGCCAGCTGCCCAAGCGGCAAGCGCAGGAGCGTGCTGCGGCCGAGGCGGCGGCTGCAAAGGAGGCCGAGGCGGCGGCCAAGGCAGCTGAGCAGGCGGGCGGCGGTGTGATTGCGGCCGTCTCCCGCGTCCTCACACGCTCAGCCACGTCAGCACAGCGCACAGCACAGCAGGCGGCGGCAGATGCGGCGGCTGAGCAGCAGCGGCAGCTGGAGCAGCGGCAGGCCAGCGAGCGCAAGGCGGCGGCGGCGGCGGTCAAGGATGCCGAGGCGCTGCTGAAAGAGTTCCTGAAAGCATGGCGGCCCAGCTTCCTTGCGGCGCTGATGGCAGCCAACCTGTCGCCAGATCAGCGCGAGCTGGTCTCAGAGTTTGCGCGGGAGCATGCGGGCACAGTGCTGGCGCCCCTGCTGCAGGTGGGGGGCTGCTGGGCGGTGGTTGGTTAGGATTGGATGGGTTTGCACACGAGGGTTTAGGTGGGCTGAGTATGAGCAATCGGCATGCATGTGCTGCTTGTTTGCTTGCCTGTCTGCCAGTTCTGCCTGCCTTGCCCCCTGCTGAGGCAAGTGTGCCACCCGTGCTCACCCACCATGCAGGACAAGGAGCGGCGGCAGGCGGTGGTGCAGCTGGCGCTGGCCTGCTGCGACGCCCCGCTGCTGTCTGCCCTGCTTGCCCAGCCCGGTTTCTCTGCCGCCGGCGCCTCGCTCCACACCGCTGTGCGCAGCCTGCCACGCGAGCTGGTGCAGCGACTGGTGTTGGCTGGGGCGGGCATCAACCAGCGTGACGAGCAGGACGGCTCACTACTCACGCACAAGGCGAGCTGGGCAGGGCATGTGGGGTGTTTGTGTGTTGCGGTCGAATCTGGAGCCGCTTGATTCCCCTCTGGACCAACCATAGCTGTCCCCTTCCTCAAGTTGTTCCAAACCAAGTTCGACTTCCCATGCAGGGTGTGGAGCGGTCGACCTGGAGACGCCGGATTCCCATATGTCCCAGCCATGGCTCTCCACTCTTTGGATTGTTCCCTGCAGGCAGTGGAGCTGGCGGACCTGGAGCTGCTCGACTTCCTGCTGTCCCAGCCCGGCTCCAACGCTCTGGGCCGCGACAAGCAGGGCTGCACCCTCATGCACTGGGCGGTGCTGCGCACGGTGCGGCGCCTTGCAGGGTACCCCGGGCAGGGTCGGGCTGGTGGGGGGCTGATCAGCAGGCTGCAATCCTCTGCCTGTGCATGGGAAACTCTCAGTAATGATGCGAGGATGTTATTGGATGGTGTGTAGGCATGTCAAGCCACCACCCCCCGATCCATTCGCCCACCCTCCCAATGCAGCCCACCACCAAGCGGGAGGAGGTGTGCCGGCACCTGGTGGGCCTGGAGCCGCGCCTGCTGGCGGTCCGCAACCACAGCCAGGCAAGTGCACACATGTCTAGTGTATTGCGGTCTGAGTGGCCATGCCACGCAGCTCTGATGTTAGGGCATTCCAGGCCGGCTTCTCTGCTCATGATCATGCCGCCCGAAAATCGTTGTCACCCTTGCAGCAACTGCCGCACGACTACTGCAAGAGCAAGCTGCCGCGCCGCATACTAGAGGTAAGGTGCCCGGCCGACTGGATACCGTGTGTGGCCCTTGGGAAGCGGATGGCCCAACTTAAAAGGTGTTGCTTGGTGCCCGGGATGTGTGCACCTCTGGACGCGCAGAGTTTGTGTTGTCAAAGTTTGCTTCACTCTGCATTGGAGTTGCTGCAGAAGCTGGAGGAGGAGCTGCGGCAGAGCCGGCCGGAGGTGGCTGCAGAGGTGCTGCAGGAGGCTGCAGCGCCCGCCGCCGCTGCGGCGGCCAAGCGCGCGGCACAAGAGGTGGGCAGGGAGGCAGGCATGTGCACACCTTGGGAAACGTGCACACAAAACGTCTGTGCCGCCTGGGAAACGTGCACACAAAACGTCTGTGCCGCCTGCCTCGGCTGCAAGCAAGTTTTGCACATCGCACTTAACGCCTCCATGTTGCATCTGTGCAGGCTGCTGATGAGGACATGACCCAGCTGGGCCCCAAGAGCGAGGCGGAGGGCCGCAAGCGGCAGCGCATCGAGGCCATGGCCAGCCGGCTGCCCGCTGTGCTGGCCGCACTGCGCTCCGAGCAGGCACACCAGGCGCAGCAGGTGGCAGCGCAGGCTGCAGGCGACGCGGCGGCCGACACAGCAGCTGCTGCTGCTGCTGCGGCGGCAGTGGAGGGCGCGGCTCGCAAGGAATCGGACAAGCCGGCGGTTGGGCTGAAGGAAGTGGTTGAGGCAGCGGTGGAGCAGACGATGCCGGAGGCCGCTGAGCACGACGTGGCGCATGAGGGTGCGTGCTGTGCCTGCTGTGGTCTGTTCGGTCAGACGCTTTGCCTGCGTGCGTGCAAGGTAGCCAGGCACCTGCATGGGATTCTCCAGCTTTGCATGCACTGCTGCAGCCAGCTTTTTAGCAAGAGCGCAAGTGACAACGAGCTTGGCCGCATGCGCTGCTGCCACCTGCTCCCGTTTGCCTGCAGACGATGCGTTCAGCGACACTGAGGGAGAGCAGGCGCCAGGCGGCGGCGACGCCGAGCTGGTGGCGGCGGCCGACGCGGCGCAGCTGCCGTCCGACCTCACCTCGCTGCGGGCGATGCTGGCGGAGCTGCCCTGGTGCGCACTGCTGTGCATGCTTTGGTTGAAAGGACCCGCCTGGCTGCAGGGATTGGGCAAGCTTGTGGGTGAGCCTGCCCCACCCTGAAACATCAGTCCTGCTGGTAACAACACGCCCTTCCGGATCGGAGCATTCTCTCCATGCAGACCTCATTGCAGCATTCCCTCCTGCACGCCTTCTGCCTGCCCCCAGGGAGTTCACCATCACTCGGGACGCGTGGCACGAGTGGCTGGGAATGGACCCCAACTGCCGGTGTGCACTCAGGGGCGTGTTTCCTGTTAAAGCAATGACTAGTTCATCTGCACACCAGCGCGCTATTGTGGTGCACCATGTGGCGATTGTGCAGAGCCATTGCACCACGCTGCACCTCGTGTCCCATCCATCCCCACTCCTGCCGCAGGCGCATGGTGCTGCTGCGCCTGCAGAACATTGGGCGCGGGCTGTGGGCCAGCGACGGCAAGTGCAAGCGGCTGATGGGCTTCCCGCCCACACTGGGTGAGCGGCAGGGATGGGGTTTCTGGTTCAGCAATGGACGAGTAACTGGGGCAGCTCCCAAGGTGCATCATATGCGAGCAGACTGCAGGCATGCAGGGCACTGTTATGCCTTGGCACGCGCCCAACCGCCCATCGCACACTTGCAACATGCATGCACGTACGATTGCCCATCCCCCACGACCGCCACGCCGCAGAGCTGTGGCGCAGCAAGCTGACGCGCGGCGGCCGCATCGTGTTTGAGGTGGCTGCCGACTTCAGCGAGGAGCAGCACCAGGTGGGCTTGCGGCACTGTTTGGTGGCGGCGAGCCTCTTGTGGGTGCCATGCACTTCAATCTGCTTCACACCAGGCGGCCGTTGACGTCAGTGGCGCGCAGAGGGCTGCGGATACCACGCTGCAAACGGATGCATTGTGGGGCCTGGCCCGTTCTGGTGTTTATGACCGGCTGACGACTTGCCTCGCCCCGCCGCCACCCATTGCAGTGGCGCGACATGCTGCGTCTCTGGGTGAGTGGAATGGCATTGAAGTCATTAAGGCTCGCCTGGTTTGCACTTGCCATATGCATGCTGGCTGCGTCATCGCTGCTGCGCGTGCCTTGCAGCCGCGGCAGCCAGGCGCACTTCACCGCTAGTGAAAGCCATCGCCAACTTATCCAGTGAGTGAGTGTGACTAGGCCCTACTAGCCTGATGTTTACAGGTCATCACGCTGGACCACAAGCGCTACGACGCTGCCCTCGACCAGATCCTGGACTCCCATCGCAAGTCGCAGCAGGCGAGCCAGCAGCTGTGGCCTTGCACCCGGCCAGCATCCCATGCTGACGTACCTGCAGGGGATGCCTGCCTGCAAATGCGGGTTGCAGGCCGCACGCCGATGAGCACGGGATAGCCAGCACCCGAGCATTCAAGTGAGCTCTGAACAGCATTCATGAATGCCAGCCAAGCCAGCCGTTTCCTGCAGGTGCGGGACCAGGTGAAGTTGGTGCCGCGCTCGGTGCAGGCGCCCTCCCCCG
Organism: Chlorella sp. CH2018; assembly: GCA_009928355.1. Lineage (NCBI taxonomy): Eukaryota > Viridiplantae > Chlorophyta > Trebouxiophyceae > Chlorellales > Chlorellaceae > Chlorella > Chlorella sp. CH2018. The sequence goes on along the minus strand of VIYQ01002247.1, from coordinate 5,821 downwards.
GCGGCCGCCAGCGCCTACCCAGTGAGTGCCCGGGGGGCTGCGGCAGGGTACTTTGGGGTGCACACGCTGCACCTTGGCTGCGGCAAGCCGTGCTTGTGCAAGATTCAGCTTGCAGCCAACATGCAACAGTTACTGTGCTGCCTGCTTGCCTCCTGACCGTGCAGCGTACTACGAGGCAGTGGGTGAAGGCGATGATGAGGAGGACAGCGGGGCGGCACCGAGCCGCACACCCAGCCGGTGAGATGGCATGGCTGGCTCCGGCACCTTTGCGCAACTGTGGCTCGTACCCTTCGCAGTTACTGGCCCAGCAGCTGCATGTTGCTTTTCACTTGCTTCTCAAGCCTGCATGCCTGCCCACTGTGTGGTACATTGCAGGCCGGGCAGCGCAGCAGGCCGCCAGCAGGGCAACGCCCAGCGCACCTACGTCCCGCCTGCCTCCGCCGGCCACAACAACTACACGCTGCTCAGGTGGGTGCTAGCGGTTGCTGGCATTCCTGCTGCTGCCGGCATGCGGCCGCTGTGGTTTCAAATGGCCACAGCGACAGCACGCTGCTCGTGTGGCTGGGAGATGGGCAGGCTGCTTGACAATGCTGTGTGTCCGTCTTTGGTTCGTCTTCAAGCTTCCAGGCCTGCTGCGCTCAGCTCAGCCTTCGAATGCAGCCAACTGGTCAACTGTGGCTTGGACCTCCCCGCTCTGCAGGTTCTACCGGCTGAGCTCGGAGCTGGTGCGGGCGGTGATGCTGGGCCTGGACGAGAACGGCGTGGACTTCAGCTTTCGGTGCGGCGCTGCGCGCCTGCCATCTTGCTTTGTGAGGGGTGCTCAGCGTTTGAAGCTTTGCGCCCCACCTTTATCGGCATCCGCTTGCTTGCTGGGCGTCTCCCAAGGAGCGCCGCACCGTCCAGCTGCCTCCGCTGTCCAACTTTGCCAAAGCCTGCTGCTCTGCTCACGCCTGCACTCCACGCAGGGTGCCTCTCGAGGAGCAGCACATCATTGAGCTCACTTCCAGCTGCAGTCATCTCACCAGGCACCTGGCCTGCCGCTTTTAATCCATCCATGCAGGGTATCCCCTGAAGAGCAGCGCATCATTGAGCTGACCCCCAACCCGCCCCGCACCATCATCCTGCTGGGCCGCTCCGGCACAGGTGCGGGCATCCACCCTTGAGGAAGGCCGTCATGCATGCCAGGGCGGCAGCACGTTGCGTTGCGGCGCACGCAGCGCAACTTGCATGCCGCCAGGTGGCGGCGCTACATCCCACCACACCTGAAACCGCAGGCCTTTCCAGCCCACTGTACCCTCCCTCTCCCCCACTCCCGTTTGCTTGCCACTCGCTTGTTCTTCCCCACCGCAGGCAAGACCACGTGCTCGGTGTTCCGCATGTGGGCGCGCTGGCTGGCGGCGTGGCAGCAGGGCATGACCCACAACCAGGTCTTCATCACACAGTCCGCCACGCTGCAGGACCAGGTGTGCTTGCTTCACCCCCATCTGTGCATTGATGACCTGCAAGTTGGGCGCAGCGGTGGGAAGGCTGTTCGGAGTGCACGGGGCATGATGCAGGACCAACCAGTTCGCCGCGTGCATGCAGCGTTTGCCGCTTGATAGGCTACACGAGTACTCATGGTTTGCTGCGCTGCGCGCGCTGTGGTTGCAGGTGGCCAAGAGCTTTGCCAAGCTGCGCAACGCGGTGGTGCCAGAGATGGCGGAGGTGCGAGCGCCTGCTACGCATGTGCTGTTGGCAGGACCGGGATGTGCGCCTGGCGCAGCAGCAGCTGCGTGTGTTTAGGCTACGGCTCCAACTGCTCTGCCGAACTTCCGGCAGAACAAGCTGCTGTGCCAATCACAAGCTGCTGTGCCACCGACCGGCTATCTATCCTGTCTGATTCGCACACCTCCATACCCTTCCCCCCAGGTGTTTGCGGAGGCGGCCGCCAAGGAGTATCCCACGCTGCGGCAAGGCGCCATCCCGGCCGAGGCCTTCCCGCTCTTCCTCTCCTCCCGCCAGTTCCTGCGCATGCTGGACGGTGCGTGCTGCCCTTGCTTTGCTTCATAGAGTGTGCGGGAGAGGTTGCCTTTGTTGATATTTGTTGATAACAATCGGCGCAAGAAGCGCTGCGACCAACCCCTGCGCACGCTGGGCGGGGAGCAGCTGGGATTGTGTGCATGTTGCATGGGCAGCTTGCCCAAGGACCAACTGGGTGCAGTGTTGCCTCCGTCACTCAGCCGCTAAGCATCGGACCTGTGCATGTTTGCATCTCCTGTCTGCCGCAGGCACGGTGGGTGAGCCCTTCTTCCCGCGCCGCGCCGACGGCTCCATTCTGTGGGACAAGAGCGAGGCGGACTGGGACCCAGACGGCATGAGCATGCTGGTAAGATGATGAGTAACACGCAGCCGTGGCGTCTGTCGGTCGTGGTGTGTGGTGCGATGATCCCAATCGCATCAGCGGCGCGGGCATGTAAGTGGTGCGGTTCTGCTGCTGAGCCTGTTTGTTTGTCTTCTGCGTCCCAGGTGGAGCTGGACGCGGCGGCAGACATGGACCTTGAAGAGGAGGAGCTGGAGGATGAGGAGGCCGAGGATGATGCGTCTGGTGGGTGGCAACTGCGAGGCTGGGGTCCCTGAGCTCAGCCTCAGAGGAGCGCATTGAAGCGCCCTGCCAGACCGGGCGCTGCAGGTAGCATGCAGCCGTCCAATCTTCGTGCCGCCAACCTGCTTCTGCGCTGCAGATGACGAGCCGGATGTGGCGGGGGGCGCGGCAGGCGGCGGTGGCGGCGAGGTGGTGCGCTGGAAGCGGCAGGAGGTCACCTTCCCCGTATTCCAGGCAAGTCGGGAAGGAGTTGTTTCCTGTGTGCCAGGCGGGTTGAGAAGGAGCTATGGACTTGAGTAGAGAAATGGTATGAAATGGTATGGAGGGAGCTGGCGACTGGCAGGAGGTCACCTTCCCCGTGTTCCAGGTGAGTCCTCTGGGCAGTTTGCCTCAACAGCGGCCAATTCTTGTATCATCTCTATGCGGTGTGCCCTTGCATTCTCTGCAGAGGATGTGGCGGGACATGGCCGGCAAGGAGCTGCGCCCTCATCTCTTGACACGGTTGTTCACAACTTGTTTACGGCCAGTTTCCTGGTTGCCGCGTTGTCCGCAGGAGATGTGGCGGGACGTGGCGGGCAAGGAGCTGCGGTCGCGCATCAAGCCGGGACTGGCCTGGCTGGAGATCCTGTCGTGAGAGATTCATGTGGCTGTTACTTGTGGATGTGGCCGGGCGGAGCTGGCGCAACTTTGCACAACCAAGCCGCACCCGACCTACTGCCATGCACGCATCGTCACTTGTCTGCAACTCTCTTCTCCCATTGCTACATCAAGGGCACAACGTATTGGATGTCGGTTACTTGTGACGCATGCCGCTCCCCCGATCCTCACGCAGCTACATCAAGGGCAGCGCGGAGGCGGTTCGCTCGCCGCAGGGCTGGCTCAGCCTGGACGCCTACCAAGACATTGGGCGCAAGCGGTGGGTGTGACCACAACAATGAATCTCACAGCTCGGTTGCTGAGACTGGGCCGCGAACTCACAGCCCAGTTGCCGCCGTGGATGTCGTAGTTTGATTTCACTTCCACCACCAAGTATGCTGTATACACCGTGCACTCATTTTCGCCCTGCCCCCTCCCTGCAGCGCGCCCAACTTTGACGCAGGCAGCCGGGCGCTGGTGCACCAGGCAAGCCATTTAGCAGGCTGGTCTTGCCATGCTCGCAAAGCACGACTGATCAATCCAGCCTGCTGCCGTCGGGGAGGCAAAGACTGTTGAGCGGCTGGCGCTGCGGCACGTTTGGCGGTTGGCTGCTCCCTGCTTTAGCAAACACCACCTCTCTGCACTCCTGCCCGCCAGGTGTTCCTGGCTTACCAGCGGCACAAGCGTGCGCGGGGAGGGTGAGCTGCGTGCGGGCCTTGTGTGCATTGCTGTACACCTAGGGCATGAGGCACTGCACATGCTACTGTCGCTCTGCAACTTTCCAACACCCAGCTGCACAATGCCACCCTTGCCGCTGCTTTCAACAGATGGCCCTGCATCTCGCCCTGCAAATCTTGCCCGCCTGCCCGCCCAAATGCACAGGTTTGACAATGCGGACGTGGTGGGCCACATCTACCGCCAGCTAGCGCGGCAGGGCTACGCGGGCATCCCCATCCACAACCTCTTCCGGTCAGTACCCGCTTGCTGGGCAGGACAATGTGCTGCCCAGGCTTGAGGAGTGGGAGGGTGATGATCACACTCAGCCCAACATTAGGCTGCTTCTCGTGTCCATCTGCTCTGTGTCTGCAGGACGTCACTGGGGCCGAGCTGCTGATTCACCTGCAGACCATCTTGGTCTTTACTCAACTTTGTGCTGCCACGCCTCCCCTGCCATGCAGTGACGAGGTGCAGGACTTCACCCAGGCCGAGCTGCTGATCGACCTGAAGATCGTGGCCGACCCCAACGGCCTCTTCCTGTCAGTCTGGGCCGCAGCTTGTGTTGGTAGTTGGTGTTGGCAGCTGGTGGGGGCAGCTGGTGGGGGCAGCCACATCGAAGAGGAATTCCGTCAAGTTGCAGTACTGCACTAGTGCATGCAGCTGGGGTGCTGTGGGCTGACGCAACGTGGCACGTGGCAAGCGCAAGCCAAGCCGCCGCCTGCCCAATGCTGACATGATGGAGCCTGCGTTTGACAATGATGAGCCATTTACAAATGCCGCAGGTGTGGCGACACCGCGCAGACCATCGCGCGCGGCATCGGCTTCCGCTTCACAGGTGAGCGCTTGTTGTCTTTGCAGCTGTCAACACTATGTAACCTGGTAGTTGTCACAACCACGGTGGCAGATAAACAGCCTTACTGCTGTGCCCCTCCCACTCCCCGCCCCGCTAACCCCTCGCATTTCTGCACCCCTCCCCTCTCCCCCTCCCTGCAGACATCCAGACCCTGTTTTACGAGGAGCGCCAGGCGCAGCTGGCTGTGGAGGCAGCTTCCCGAGCCAGCAGCAGCCGGGGCAGCGGCCCGGATGCCGAGGGCGGGGAGGGCGGCCAGCGGCGGCAGGAGGCGGCCGAGCAGGAGGGGCAGCAGGCGCAGGCAGCGGTGCTGGCGCAGCAGGATGTACACATGCCCATCATTGAGCACTTGAAGGTGAACGACCGGACACACTCGGGCATCCTGGAGGTGGCCTCCTCGGTTGTGGACGCGCTCAAGCGCTTCTTCCCGCAGGCAAGCGCTGCCTTGTTTTGGTTGTAGCTGCCTAAATGCCTGGTGCGGTCGTGTGTTGCTGTGGTGCATTCAGTAGCTGTGAGGCTGGCGCCGGGTTGAAGGCTCATGTTGCATGGATCCAGCTGCCCACTGCCTGTCTGTTGACCGTCGTTCTTGTCTGATCAGTTGCAACAATACGGTTTGCGGTCACCTGCTGCGCAGCACATCGACCACCTGGAGCGGGAGAAGGCGTTCTTTAAGGTGTGCAATGGCCAGCGGTTGTCTTGCCTTCCGGACCGTACTGCGTTCAACACCGCTGGCCGCACAATACCAACCGTTGGATGTGGCTTGGGTCTACCGCTGCAGGCATTGGCGAGCTTGGGCGTGGTGCCCTGCGGCCGCTGGTAAGCTTTGCAGATGGCTGCCGCACAACTTGCGGGTCCCTACTGGTTGTGAAGCAAGTTATGTGCAGGCAGCTGTGTTGGCAGGCAACCGTGGACGCGTGCGCCGGCACTGCCTCCGCTGTAGACACGTCCCCGCCGTCCCCTGCCGCGCAGGCCTTTGACCCCGCCCAGCACAAGCTGCTGTGCGAGGAGCTGAAGCACCTGTACACGGGTGGGTGGGT
>VIYQ01002244.1:0-25484 GCA_009928355.1 Chlorella sp. CH2018 | reverse complement strand
TGTTTGGATTTGCGACCGCCCCACAGCTGACCGACCAGCGCAAAGCGGCCCTGGCGCTGCTGGCGCACTGCCTGCCGGCGCCGATGGCACGCCTATCCGGCGACACGCTTGCGTTTGTCAACTTTGCGACGGGCAGCAGCACTCAGTGCACCTGCTGCTGCAGCGCGGAGGAGGAGGAGGAGGAGGAGGAGGAGGAGGAGCAACCAGATGTGCCCTGCCGACAGGACCGCGGCAGTGGCGGCGACGGCAGCAGCGGCCCCAGCCAGGCGCTGCGTGTGCCAGGAGGGTGTACTGGCTCAGCGGGGCAGGATGAGTTTGCACCATCAGCTGGCGCTGGGCCCAGCTCCACAGCTTGGTGGGATGAGCCCGCACTGGACAAGGGCAGGGCCAAGGCAGCCGCAGCAGCTGCTGTCGCGGCGCGGGCCGATCTACATCGCCGACTGTCTCAAGGTGCGCTCAACACTGCTTGAAACTGCTCACCAGCTCTGGGTGTTGCGCGGCAGCAGAGGCTCCGGCATTTGCAGCTGTGCTCTGCATTGCCCCGCGAAGGATGTGCGCCCCCTTGAACACCTGCCTGCCAAGCACGTGAAACACGCTCCTCTGCCCTCCCGCTGCGCTATGCAGACGGCGCGTTCCATGGGTTCCGGTTCAGCAAGCCGCTGCTGGCTGCCGCAGAGACCGAGGGGGAGGACATTGTGCAGCAGAGCCCGGTCACCCTCACCTTCCAGTCCGCACTGATGGAGTCGGAGTTTGGCCGCTGGGTGGCGCAGCATCACTGCAAGGTGCGCCCTGGTTGGTGCGCCAAGAGGTGGTTGGTTATGCTCGCCACCCCGCACGCCTCGCGCGCTTTGGCAGAGATGCCAGCCAGACCGCCTGCCCATGTGCCCAAACAGCCCATCCTAGGCTGCTGAACCCAGCTGCCATGCTCGATGCGCTCTCCTCCCTCGCTCGACCAGGTGGACATCCTGTTTTCAGCCCTGATGATGGCCGCCTTTGTCGTCATCTGCTTCGTGCGGGTGCGCAGCGCATGCTGTGCTGAGTGCAGTGCGCTTTGCCAGGGGTGTGGGGCTGCTGCTGGTGCGAGCCAGGATTTGTGAAGGAGGTTCCGCTCCGATTGTTCCGCGTGGCGGCGGCACCATCATGCCCACCGCTGCCATTTGCGCCTTCATGCACTGTGCCTGCATAGCACCGCAAGTACCCAACCACTGTTACGTGCTTGCCTGTTCATTGTGCTCCTGCCCCCCATGCCCCGTCTGTGCAGCCCTACCGCGCGCTGGACAACCCAAGCCGCTGGCTGGCGGGCTGTGGCGTCGTGGCGCCGGCACTCCTGGCTCTGGCTGCCAAGGGCACCTATCCATGTGAGCTGCGATGCACGGCCACCCTCTCGGCTGCAGGAAGCTGCTTGGCACTCCTTGGTGGCTTGTTGTTTACTTGGGTCGCCAGGGCTGAAGCGTCCCACTTGGTGCACTCTCCCGCATCCCCACACCCACTTGCTGTGCTGCAGTCTTGCCCACAAGCACCTTGCTTGCAATGTGCAATGTCTCCCTTCATCGCCCGCCCTCCGCATTTACCCACCCAGCCTCCCTCCCGCTTGCAGCCTGGCGCGAACGATTCATCATTGCAATCCGCATCTACGTTGTGGCCTTTGTCAACCTGATCACCATCCGTGCATACGAGGTGCGCCGCTGCATGCTGGCCAGCCCTCTGGTTCAGCCAGCCACTCTCGCTGTGTGGCTCGGCTGGCATGCTGCGTCTGGGATGTCCACCTGCTGTGCCCTGCGGTCTGCACCCATCCTATCCATTCGCACCAATCCTTCCCTGCACCCTGGCCCTCACCTGCCCTGCAGTCGCACCTGCCAGTGGACCGCCTGCAGCAGTGGGTCACCCTGTTCATGCTGACCGGAGCAGAGAGCCTGGCTGTCACTGCCCTGGGCTTCCCGGTGAGCTGGCTGGCAATGCGCGTGGCGCGGGTTGGGTTGCAACTGAGGCGCTTTGTGCGCTGCCATCCCATTGGCATGCTCCCGCCTTTGCAAGGCTCATCCCTCCTTTGAAAGGCTCACCACCCACTGCCCTCCCCTTTTCTGGCAACTGTGCGCCCCTGCAGATCCGCCTGCAGCTGCACCTGCCGCTGCAGTTTGCAGCCGTTGGGGTGGCCTGCTGGAACCTGCCCCGCATGTGCTTTGAGGTGAGCACGCACGGTGCAGCGGTGCGGCTGCAATGCTGCATCTCACCACACACCTGCCCTGCGTGCTGTGGCACGTGCACATTCTGACGGTAGCTTGGTGGCGCTGCCCCCAGCACGGCTGATAACCTCTCCCCGCCCCCTGTGCCGCAGTGCTTCCCCACGCAGGACACGGGGCGGTGCATCAAGTCAAGCGCAGCCATGGCCGCCACCTTTGGCTGCCTGTTCCCCACCGTCGTTCTGCGCTACATCGAGCAGCGCTCCCGTGCCTTGTTTGCCAACCAGCTGCGCGCAGCAGCAGCCCACCAGGCCTGAGCACCAGGCCTGAGCACCGACCCGCTGCGTGTGGCTGCAGTCCACTCAGCGCCCTCCCCTTCCGAATCTAGCAACGTATCCCGCTTTGTGCCGCCCCACGCCAGGGCGCCAAGACAACTTCATGTTTCATTGGTTTTTTGTGGTATACCGAATGCACGCTGTGTAGTGCGCGTGCCCTGCCGCTCGTGGCGGCCCCCGCTGCAAAGACCCATTTCTTCCCATTGCAACGACTCTTACAAGGAACGGAAACCGACATCCCCTTGTGCCCGCCGGCGCCTGCCTGCCTACCTCTTTTAATCCAGCCCAGCAAGCATGCCTTCTCGTCTCATCCCTGCTTGCATGCGCATTCTCAAACACCCATCTTCCCACACTATTACCTTCGACCTCTACCTCTCCTCCCCATCTTTGCCCACCTGTCCCGCCAGCCTTGCTGCTCCCATTTTGTCACCTGACTCCCTCAGCATCCTGCGGCCACGCCCGTACGCGCGTACAGTTGGCAGGCCCGTTTCTGCAGTTCGTTTGCGCACCCGGCCCTCCTGCTGTGTCCCATACCTTGTCGGCCCTGCTGTTTGTAACCAGCAGACTTTTGCTGTTTGTAACCAGCAGACTTTACAGGTTTACCAGGGCAGCTAGGATGCGTGGTTCATGCTGCACACTCAGGCCAGCCTGCTGCCCTCACGCGAAGCCTCAGCAATGGCGCTCATCTCTCCCTGCGCGCTGACGCCGCCCCCACTGCTCCCACCAGGCTGTGCCTTGCCCCCTGAGCTGCCGCCCGCCTGCGTCCCATCTGCGCCCCTGCCCTTCTTCAGTTTGGGAAGCTTGGCCGCTGCTTCTTTGGCAGCCGCTTCCTTGGCGCCCAGGCCGCCTGCTGGCCCGGATCCTGGGGACTTGGGCCCCCCGCCGCCACTGGCAGCACCGCCCTTCTTGGTTGTGATTACGATGGGGGCCACCCGCTGCGCCTTGGGCACAATGGACACCACAAACGCCCGCGTCTGCTCCTGCACATGGGAGCCGTGGTTGGGAGACGGGCAAGGCATGCAGGCGTGGGTTGGCGCCATTCCAGACCATCCGCTTGGCAGGGGAGCTGTCAGTAGAGAGGTGGTGGGCCACAAGGGTGGCGTGCACAATGATGCACACTGCAATGCCCCTGCCATCCTGTTCCCCCCTCCTCCCTTCCCTCAGCTCACCGACAGGAAGGGGCAGGCCTCCAGCGCCTCCTGGCTGCCCCGCGCCAGCTTGGCTGCCACGTGAACCAGCGCCGCACAGAAGCTGTTGTAGCTCATGGCTGCACCCGCCAGCTGTGCAGCAGCGGCGGCGCTGAAGGGCCGGCTGGTGGTGGCCACGCTGGGAGCGGTGCTCTGGCTGGACGGGGGGCGAGCTGGGTGCTCCAAGCTGCCTGCATTGGCCATGCTTGCCGCGGCTGCTGCCGCAGCAGGGTCACGCAGCACTGACAGGGCACGTGGGGGCAGCGTGCCACGCATAACAGCCTGGCGCAGGCAGTAGCGGCGGAACACCTCGGTGGCCTCTTGCACCTGGCAGGGGAGCAACAGGGGGGCGGCAGGGTGTGAGGGCATGGCTTGTGTTGTGCTGTTGCATGGACTTCCAAACAACATGAAAGGCATCAATCTAACATGAACGCAGATGCAAACCAGCGACGAGCAGCTCCTGAGTGCCTTACGTGCATGGTGTTGTCTGAGCGCGTGCGTGTGCCAGGCACCAGGTTGGTGCTGCCAATGTCCTTCATGAACGCCAGCCAGCCCTGCAGGGAGGGTCAAACGCCGGGTGAGCCCTTGACCAGCACCCTAGCAGCAGTCACACCCTCTCCCAGCCACTGGTTTCAAGGCCCTCTGCTGCCCTGCTCAGCGGGCGCGGCTGGGACCACACATGGCACGCAACTCGCTGCACACCTGCAGGGTCAGCTGCGGTGGCCAGTGCCGCGCGAAGCTGGCATCCAGCATGCAGTAGTGGAGGAAGATGGCGTGCAGGTCGCTCTGCAAGGTGAGGGGAGGCGGGCAGACAGGAGGGCGGTTGTATGGTATTGCGCCCCGGCAACGCATGCAGCACACTTGCATGTGGGAGTCCGTGCTGCACCACCCCCACCGCCACCAAGCCGGTACCTGCATCCCACAAGACAGCCGCCCACGCGTGCCACACACCACGCTATCTGCAATCTCCAGTGCCACAGGTACCGACCTGGCAGGTGTGCAGCACCTTGGCCAGCGAGTAGCGCTCGCCGGTGGGGTCCCCCTCCCGCTGCAGCAGCTCCTCCACAGCCTGCAAAGGTGTGCACGGGTCATGCAGGGCAGCGTGGGCAGGTCCTTTGGGTCCCTGCTGCGGTTAGCCGCACCGGGCGGTGGCTTCTGTGACAGCTGTATTTACCATTCTCAGTGCTCCCTGCCACCATGAAGCACCATGAAGCAGCCAGCATTGCTGGCAGCTTGCAACACGCACCTGCAGAGTCTCAGCGTATCTGAGCTCTGGTCGCTCCTGGCCCCGCAGCGGGCGGCCGCCGCCCTCGCCCGCACCCGGGCCAAGCGGGCTGCCGCTGCCGGGCTCCTCCATGCCGCTGGCGTGCTGGTAGAACACTGTGACGGGGGAATCGGCAGAGCGGGTGGGGCAAGGATGCATGCCACCACCTGACACCCTCTGCGAGAGAGATCCACAGACCTCCAGATGGGCATCAAGCCGTCGCCAAACTGGAACCACCTGCCGCCCCAACCAGCTATGCCTCACCCATCTGCTTCTTGAGCGCGTCGCAGGCCGCCTGCTCCTCCCGCAGCCGCTCCTGCAGCGAGTGCAGCTCCGCTTCCGCCTTGGCGGCACGCAGCCCGGCATCCTCCTGCAGCAGCCATGCATGGGGACCGCACTGCCCGCTGAGTGGGATGTGTGCTTTGGTCTGCGCAGCAGAGCATGCAGGGCAGCAAGGCAGGGCCGCTGCTCCATGAATCACACAGCGGGGCCGTGCCGCCCTCCCCAAGCTCCCTCCCAACTCCTCGCAAGCTTGCCTGTTGCCGGTGGAACTGCCCTAGTGAGGCAAAGGCGGCGCTGCACTCGTCATCTAGCATGCCCCGCAGCTGGTCGCGCTCCGCCTCTGCGCCCGCCAGCTTCTGGCTGGCCTCTGCCAGCTGGCATGCCAGCCTGGTTCGTAGGTGGAGGGAGCAGGATCAGCAGAGGTTGTGGGCAGGGGGTGCGGTGCAGCTCCTGGCGGCACTGCCTCCATTCAATGCAAAGTAAGTGGCGACAGGTATGCAGCAAAGCGCACACTAATCGCTCACCCATCCCTCTCCCGGCGCAGCGCCTCCAGCCGCCCCTTCACATCCGATAGGTCTCCCTGCAGCAGGGCCAAAGGAGGTGACATTGGCTGAGCGCCTCGCCATCTTGCCGCGTGCGAACACCATGCACTGTGTGAAAACTGCAAGGCATCTGCAACACAAGCGATAGGCTTGCCTGCAGGCTGGCCAGCACCCGCTCAAACGCGTCTGTGATGACGTGCTTGTCGTGCTCCAGCGCCTCCACCTGCACCCGCATGGATAGAAGCCCGCGTGATGAGTGCACAGCCGTCTGTGGTCTGTAAGAGGAGCAGCAGCGATCAGCAGCAGCCTGCACCCGCCTGCCTGCCAACTGGCAGCAGTGCAGCTGCGCTCATGCAGGGCGCTCAGCCTACCCCCTACAAGAGCGCCTCACCTTGCTGGCCAGCGCATCCGCCAGGTCTGTCTTGACCAGCAGCTCGTCCTGCAGGCTGACCAGCTCCTTAGTGAGGTGGGAGGTGAGCACCGCCGGAGCACGCTTGGGCGACCCTGCACAGCTGGCGCCGGCGCCACCGCTGCTGCCCCACAGGGCGCTGGGGGACGAGGCACACAGCTGCTGCTGCTGCTGCTGCTGCTGCTGCCGGCTGCCGGCAGGGCTGAGCGAGGCGCCGGGCGAGCCCTTGCGCCCAGGGCTGCCTCGAAGCGCCACCTTCAGGGGCGATCCTGCCCCTGGCTGCTGCTGCTGCTGGCTGGGCGGCTGAGCAGCACCAGCCGAGTGCATGGCGGCAATGGCAGGCGAGCCAGGCTGCTCGGCGTCGCCTGCAGCCGCCAGCGCAGGTGGCGGCAGCAGGCTGTCTGTGATGCCAATAGCGGTCTCAGCAGGACCGGCCTCACCCATGGTCGGCAACTGCTTGGATGCGCCGCAAGCTGCCTTGTGCACAGCCACAGAGCCCAGCGCCCCGCCTCCGGGCAGACCGCTGGCAGCTGGGCTGACCGGCTCTGCCGCAGCACTTGCCCCCTCCTCTGCCTCCTCAGCAGCCTCTGACTGCCAGGACTCCTCATCTCGTGGCTGCCGCATCAGGTTGGCGTTGGCCCAGGGCTCGCCGCCGCGCCCTGCACCAGGAAGGCAATGCGAGTTTGTTATTGCTGTTGCCTCGCGTAAGCTACAGCATGCCTGCATCGCACACCAGCACTGCTGCCATGTCGTTGCACCACTGCACTGCCGAGGTACATCTCACCAAGATCCCCACCCACTCACCGGGAATTAGGGATGCCCAGTCACAGCGCAGCGGCCCCAGCAGCCACAGGTGGCCCTGTGCATCGCGCACAAACTCTGCCGCCAGGCCCCGCAGCGTCAGCAGGTGCGCCTTCTGCACGTACTGCACCAGGCTGTGCGCCGCCTTGCGGGCTGCCATCTTCAAGGAGGGGTCCACAGGCCCCAGAGCTCGGTCCAGCAGCCGCTCGCTGTCTGCTAGGGCACCATCCCCCAGCGCCACCTCCTCTTCCTCCTCCACTGCCCCATCTGCGCCGCCTCCCGCTGCCACACCACCCACTGCCACAGCATCCTTGCAGGTGGGCGCTGCACTGGCTGAGCTGCTGGTGCCGGCTGTCGTGCCCGCCTCTGGCTTCACACCCTCCGGTGCGCCCTGGCCCATGGCCAGCAGCCCCGGCTGTGGCGCCTGCGCCGGCTCACGGTAGGGTAGGTAGCGCCGGCTGAAGCGCCGCTGGAAGGTGTGGCAGGACGTTTCGGCGCCATCATTCGTGTAGCTGGCCACATACCGCAGGTCCAGGAAGGGGGGGACGTAGGCCTGCATAGTGCATGCGGCAGATTTCAAGTTGGTTAGCGCTGGGGAGGGCCGGGCGTAGCAAAGTATCACATCGCCGCCGCTGAGCATGTGGCGGCCATGCCTGGCACCCAACCGGACCTCGGCTTCTGCACCTGCAGCAAGGCGGGCGTGTGCTGCGGGTCACCGCGCTCCCCTGCCTCCAGATGTGCAGCCAGCCTGTCGCACAGCGCGTCCAGCGCGGCGCGCGACAGCAGCTTGGGCGTGCCATCTGCCAGGCGCATGATGGCCACAAAGGGTGGGCATCGGGCGGTGGCGCCATCCAGCGCGCAGGCCACCAGGTGCGCGCGCACATCGGCGAAGCTGGCCTGCGCCGCACCGCGCTGCACCACGTGCCCTTCCTGCAGGGATTGACGGGAAGGACAGGCATGGTGATGTGTTGGGTGCACACCAGGCGGCGGGTTGGGTGGGAGGCAGGGAGGCTCTGCGGGTGCCGGCACCCGGACCGCTGCAGGCTCCCAGACGCAGCTGCGCACCTTGTTGGTGGCGAACCACGCATACGGCTGGCCATCCCGCAGCACCAACGTGTCGGGCAGGTTGCAGCGCAGCCGCACGCCGCGCTCCTGCGGAAGGGCGGGCAGGTTTGCAGGATGCATTGCCAGCAGGCTGTCATCTGGCACACCGCCCCCCGCATCCTTCAAGCAAGAGCACTCTTACGTTGTACAGCAGTTCGAAGAAGGCGGCAACGCTGCCCTCCTTCAGGGCGTCCACGTCCACGGCCGCCATGGCACACGCGCGCCGCTGGCGGCGGCGGCGGCCGGGTGCGGTTGGGCCAAAAGCGCTCCCGCTGCGGCGGAGGGCGACGGGTGGTCTCGACGCCGGACTTGAAGGCGGCGGGGGCCTTAAGCGCGCGAACGAGGCGGCGCAGAAGACGAGACCAACTTGGACTGGTCAAGGCTGCGGCCCTGCGGGTGCAGCAGCCCGAATTGTGACCGCGGACCGTCAGGGATGACGGCTGAAAGCAAACAGAGCGTCACATGGCTGCGTTGCCTGCCCCATGCGCGCCGCCAGCCGCCGCACCCCCCCCTGCCCCCTCCACCGCGGCAGTGCAGGATATTAAAACAAGAGCAGGTGCCATAGAAATTTTTCTTCTCGTGGCGTCTGAATGGAAAATGGGACCAGACGAAGAGAATACAATGGGTGGGGGAGGCGCGCCGCGGCGGGCCGCACGGCACCGAGCAGGGATCGCGCCGCTGCCGCTCATGCTGCTGACATGCGTGCAGGGGCGTCACAAAACTGCCGCGGGCCCGCCGCGCCGGCTACACTGGGGGCGGCGACAGGTAGTGGGCCGGGGCGCTTAGCCGCGGGAGCCGAACACGGAGCCCAGCACGCTCTTCTTGGTGGTGCCAGTGCCGGCCGCCTTCTTGGTGGTGCCGGCCTTCTTGGCGGGCGCCGCCGCGCGCTGCGCAAGCAAGGGAACGAGGCAGTGAGGAGGGACTTCAGGACAGGTGATGTGTGAGAGAGCTGGTAGTCAAGCAGAGCCGCACAGCTGTTGACGGGCAGCCGAGCGCATGCCGCTGCGGAAGCGCGTGCAACAGCTGACCGCCTCTGCAGCCCCCACCACCGCGGCTGCCAGCCCTTGCACGCCTCACCGCAGGCTTGGCGCCGCTGGTGTTGCTGCCGCCGAAGAAGGGGGTGTCCTGCAGGAGGGCGGGAGCACAGGCACGGGGATGCTCAGCAGGCGTGCCGCAGCTCGCTCACAAGCCCAACACCATGGGAGCCGACGTGGGATGCACAGCAGGCTGCCCCTGTGCAGCCAGCGTTGCCGCCCCGCTGCCACCCTGCAGCACTTGCCTCCTCTCCTCCACTCCCCGCCCAGCACCCACCTTCAGGCCGGGCGCAGTCTCGTAGCCGGCGCCGATGGCGTTCGAGTTCTTGGCGCCCCAGCTCTCGTCCAGCAGCTTGGCAAACTCGGGGTCGGCCTTGACGGCAGCGGCACCCGCGCCGGCAATGGCCAGAACCGACAGGGGCAGCACCGCGGGGCGGAAGGCCTCAAAGCCCGCGCCGGGGGAGCCAGACTCCTCGCGCTTGGGCGCCGCCTTCTTGGCGGCGGGGGCGGCCTTGGCGGCGCCGGACGCGGCGGGCGCCGCGGGGGTGTCCTTCACAAAGTTCTTCACCTCCGGCTGAACCAGCACCACGCCAGCCTGGGCGGGGGTGGCGGTGGCCAGCGCGGCCGCCGCCAGGCCGGCCGCCAGGAAGCGCAGCGGCGCGGCGGGCGCGGCGGCGTCTGCGGGGACGGGGGTGGTGGTGGGGAGGGGCAGCAGGCGATGGGGCGGCGCGTTTGTGGGGCCACGTGCATGCTGCCCAATGCCAAGACGGGGGCAGCGGGCGCCTGACGAGCCTTGCCCGGCGCTGGGCAGCGGGCCCCAGCCAGTGCTGCTGCCGGCAGCCCCATTGCCCACACTCAACGCACCCTGCTGCAGCGCGGCCACCCGCACGGCGGTCCGCCGCGACTTGCAGGGGGCCTGCACTGGCCGAGCAGCAGTCTGCGCAAGCACCGCGGCCATCTTGTCGTTCACGCCTCAAATCCAAGCTGTACGGCAGTCGATCGATCCCTCAGGCTGCACGGGGCTGGCACCTGCTGGCGCCTCAAGCCTGCGAGCAGGATTGGCCCCATGCAGCATGCCGGCCTCACAGGCCAAAGAGAGGCGCCCCAGCCTCCCAGGCAATCGCGTAAGCGGTCTGCATGCTCGATGCGAAGGCCGCGAAGACCAGGTGTCACCACCAGGCGCCCCACCCTGCCGCCCCTCCCCCGCCCGCCGGCTGCGCCAGGAGCTTCGCGCTTGCCTCAAAGCCACTTGCTGTCCTCTGAATCCTGCTGAACAGTGATGTACTGAACAGTGATGTGAAACAGCACCCACTTCCCAGCCCAAGGCGCTGCCCCCCTGTGCCGGTGTTCACATGACCCTGACGCTGCTGCCGCTGCCCCATGGGGACCTGGGTTGATTACAACGGAAAACTGCAAGGTCGGAGCCTGCTGATGTGCAGAAACACGAATGAAATGGGCGGGGCATACGGCAAAACTGCGGGGCTGTACAAAAAGAAGACGCAAGGGGGAGGGGGGCCGCACGCACACCTGCCGCCTCAGCGCATTGCAAGGCGCCAAGGCGGCAGTGGGCGTGCAGCCGCGCAACGCTAAGTCAAGGGTTGAATATTCGGGGACACAGGGCCGGTACGTGGGAGGCCGGCAGGGGGCAGATTGATGCAGAGAGGGGCGTAGACAAAAAGGGCCGAGGCCGGGCAGGAGGAAAACGAGGGTGGGCGCAAAGCTGCGGCCGCGCAAATACGGTGCGTCATAAGTTAGCGTCTGGCTGGGTGGTACACGCGGACGGGCATTTGGGCCCGCCAGCCTTGGTTGTCGTGGGTTACGGGTGCAGGAGTATGTCATGAGAGAGCAAGGGGTCTAGGGCCGCACTTGTGCCTCGGGGTGAACACATGGGGGAGGGGGCAGGTTGGCGGCCGCCACAGATGGAGGCGGCCAGCACCAAGCATGCCGCTCAGGGCCCCTGGTAGCGCCAGAAGCGCAGCCAGCCCTGCGCCTGCTGCTGCTCCGCGTCCTGCGGCGCGTCGGTAAAGCGCATCAGGCGCTCCAGCTCGGGCGGCAGCGCAGCTTCCGCCGCCGCCGGCTGCTGCGGGGCGCCCTGCAGCATGGTGTGGGAGACCAGTCTGTGAGCATGCAGTGATCTGGTGAATGAGACAGCGCAAGGACCGGGCCACAAGGGTCGTGCAGTTGCGATGACACAGCGCCGGGTGTGAGCGGCACGCGGCTGGCCGCAAAGGCTCGGCCCGCCGCCTGCTGCAGTGCGCCATGCGGCCTGCTCTTGCCCCCACGCAGCTCACCTGCAGCCACGCGAAAATGCCGCGCTGCTGGGCGGCAGCAGGCTGCTGCGGCTGGGGCCAGGGGCAGGAGGGCGCTGCTGCCTCGAGCTGTGCGCCGGGGCCCGCCGTGTAGCTGCTGGCACCCAGTGCCGGCTGGGGGGATGGAATGGACAGCGCGCGGGCCACAGCGAGGTGCCGGAGAGAGGGCTGGGAGGGCTGGGGGGCTGCAGAGGCCGTCCTGCCCACTGGCCGCGCCACGCAGACCACCGCAGCTGCCATGAGGGAACGTTGGAGCGGAGCTCAAGGTACCGGGGCGGCTGGGAGAGGGAGGTCGCAAGCGATGCCTCGGCGCTGGGGCTCGAGGCACGGTGGGGAGTGGTCAGCCGGTTTCGGGACTGCACGAGCAGGAGGAAGGCTGCAGAGATGGCCACGCCGGGTGCCAGGAGCCCAGCCTCATCTTGCGCCGCCGCTTTGCCCGCTGGCTCGACGAGTAGGGCGAAACCCTAACATGCGCTTGCACTGGCAAACACACAGTGCTGCCCAGCTTTACAGGCCACAGTGTGGGTACAAGTCACTTGCTGGTGATCCACTGGCAGCGCACCAGGCCGGCAGCACCCGCGCTGGCCAGCCACGCGGCCCCGCCACTGCCATGCAGGCTCCAGGCCACGCGGTGCACCGCCTCCGCTTCCTCTGCAGGGCAGTGGTGGAGAGAGAGGTGGCACAGCTTTCGACTCTGATGCAGGGCCAGAGTGGCAGGCTCAGTGCAATGCAGCGGATCAGCGCAGCGCGGCGGCAAAGGCCCCCCGCAAGCCTGGCGTCCCACAGCAGAGCATTTGGCCATGCACGCCCCGCCGGCTCGCTGTCGCCACCCAGCCACCCTGCCCGCCGCGCCCACCTGGCAGGCGGGCGCCCTGCAGCCGCTCCTTGCGCTCCTCCACCTTGCCCGCAAACAGGCCACGGTATGCAGACATCTGCTGTGGCGACTTGAGCGCCAGCGCAGCGCCCTCCAGCCGCCACCCTGCGGCACACGGGCGCGTGAACACGCCGAGCTTGGCACACAAACGTGGCGGAGGCAGACTGGAGGTTGCAGTAGTGTGGCTGTGCTGAACAGGAAGCGCTGCACAACCCCACACTGGGGCACACGCGCGCGCGTCGCCACTGCACAGCAAGGCCGGGCAGTGCCATGTTGCACTTGCACCCCTTCTCACCCGCAACCGCCATGTGGTGCTGGCGCCGCCGCGCTGCTGGCTCGTAGTCTGCTCGGAACACGCCGACCACCCCGTCCTCCCCGCCATAGGCCACAAACTGCGAGGAAACAATTGGCGGATGTGCTTGTTTGGATTTGAGCAGCCAGCATTGCCTTACACGCTTGCAAGCACAGCGGCATGTATGCTTGCCAGCTCCCATCTGCAGCACCCCAGCAGAGCATCTTGCTCCGCAACAGGCTGTGCAGGCAACGTGCAACCGCTGCGCACACCTGCATGGCC
Source organism: Chlorella sp. CH2018 (assembly GCA_009928355.1). Classification (NCBI taxonomy): domain Eukaryota; kingdom Viridiplantae; phylum Chlorophyta; class Trebouxiophyceae; order Chlorellales; family Chlorellaceae; genus Chlorella; species Chlorella sp. CH2018. The sequence goes on along the minus strand of VIYQ01002244.1, from coordinate 12,589 downwards.
GGCTGCACTGCCATGGACCAGATGGCTCCCATGTCGCTGCCTCGCCACGTCACGCTGAACATCGCCTTCTTCTCTGCAATGCCATGGACACCAGGTGGAGGTTGAGGCATGGTTGAGTGGAGTCACGGCTGCAAGCCAGGGTGGTGTCCAGAACAACACAAAGGCCCTGCATGTGTGTGGGCCGCCCTTGCTGCACGCCGCTGCTGTGCCAGGTTCTGGCGCACGCAGGTGCGTAGCAGAGGGCGGGCAGCTGGGCACGCGCCAAGCAAACCGCACCAGCTGTCTTGAGAGGCATGGCAAGTCAGCACTGGCAGCTCCGCACACACAACTGCTTCCGCTCACCGGAACTGGACACGCCTGCTTCCACCAAATCCGAGTCAAGCACCACCCCACGCAGGCTGGCATCGTCCATGGCCGCCAGCATGCCAAACGGCTCGGAGGTGAAGCCCACTGCGGCAGATGGCGTGCGGGCAGGGGGTGCAAGCAGCGTAAGCCCGGGCGGGTTCGACAGAAGGCAACTTGCTGCCCTTATGCTGGCCTGTCAACAAAACCCAAACACGTGCAGCAGACACATCTGCCCAGAAGCAGGCGCCTTCCACGGCGGCCAGTGCATGCACACGAGCATGCACACGTGCATGTCATTCACAGCAGTGCACAGGTGCATGTACCACGACCAGCAGCAGCAGCAGCAGCAGCAGCAGCAGCAGCAGCAGCAGCAGCACCTGAGAGGATGATGGAGTTGGAGGACAGCACGTGCGAGTACATGGGCTGGAACTGGTCCCTGCAGCAGCGGGCTCAGGGGTGGGGTGTTGGTCACGTGATGCGAACGCAGCTTGCGCCGCCGGCTGGCTGGGCAGCCGTGGCGGCGGAGCCCCTGCAGCCCTAACTGCAGCACCTCTGCTGCACTTTACTCTCAGCCTCAGCCTCCAGCTCCGGCCCTGAAGCTTCCCCTGAAGCCCCTCCTTCACAAGTAGAGGCGACGCCAACTGACGCCAACAAACTTCCAGCCAGTAAGCTCACCGCAGGTCCCATAGCCGCAGCACACCCTCATTGCCGCCTGTCAGCAGGATGTGCCGGTGCAGCAGGTCAATCGTGCCATCGGGCGGCCCCTGCGGCAGCCAGCGCAGCGACCGCAGCGGCAGCACATCCGCTGAGAAGTGGCACAGCAGCTCCAGCCCAAACAACTGGCTGCTACTGCTGCTGCTGGCAACACCGTTGCTGCCACTGCTTGCGCCGCCCCTCTGCTGCTGCTGCTGCTGCTGGCCAGGCGCCAGCTTGAACACAGCAACGCTGCCGTCCCAGCAGCCCACGGCGAGGAGGTCGTGTGGGGCTGCCGGCAGCCAGTCAACAACCGAGGGCATGCTGCCACCCAGGGCCGCACTGGTGGCGGTTGCCACTGGCGGCATGGACAGCACAAGCGGCCCCGAAGCTGCCTCGCTGGCTGCCCTGCCCTGTGGGCGCAGCTGCGCTGCCGCCGCCGGATGAGGAACTGCCCACAACCGCAGGCTGCCATCTCCCAGCGCAGCTGCAAGCAGGCCGAGCCGCGGCAGGGTGTCGCCACCACTGCTGCTGCTGCTGGCTGGGTTGTCAGCAAGGGCCGCATCTGGACACCACTGGCAGTGCCAAGTCAGCCCGCCATCGTGCGCCAAAGCCAGCGCCATGCGGGGCGGTGGCAGGCTGCCCTGCGGCTGCTGCTGCTGCTGCTGCTCGCCCGGCTGCTGTTGCCGGGCAGGGTTGCTGAGCGCCCAGATTTGGATGCAGGCGGGGCCCTGCACAGCCGTCCCAATAACGTGATGGGGGGCGTCTGCCGGGTGGCACGCCACTGCTAGGTAGTCTTCGTCCGCTGCCGCTGCTGCTGCCGCCTCGCTGCTCGCACCGCCGGTGCTGCTGCTGCCGGTGCCGGCTGGGCACCAGTCCAGGCCCCACACTGGGCCGCCAGCGTTCAGTACCACATCCAGCGCTTCCATGCCGCTCAGGTTGCTGCAAGCGTTGCTGCTGCTACCGCTGGCCCCGTCAGCAGCCCAGCCGCTGCCGGCCGTGCTGGCGCTGGCAGCGCCAAACAACGGCAGCGCTGCCTGCTTGCTGGCATCGTCCTTGGTGCTGGGCAGCAGCACGGGCAGCGACTGAGGAGGGTAGGGGCAATATTGCTGCCACTCGCTGCAGGGTGGGTGGGCAGCGAAAGGCCAGAGCTGAGCGGCGGCGGCGGCGGCGGCGGCAGCGGCGGCGGTATGGCGGCTTCAGGTGCGTCCACCGCTGCTCCGGTGCATAGATCGCACTGCTCCCACCTCTGTAACGTGGCCTCGCTCTGCCGTGGCCGCCAGTTGTCGAAGAAGGCGGTCATGGAGCGCCAGACGGCTGCAGCTGTCGCGTTTGCGCGCTTGATCGCAGTAGGCTGCGCACCAGGACGATGGCCATCGCACGCAACACCGCTCTGCTGCAAAGGCCCCGTTCAATCGGCGCGCCCAATGCCGCATGAGAGGAGGGGAGCTCAGGGGCCAGCCATCGCTTGTTCACACCACTGCGTCGACACTGCGCACACTATAGCGCCACCCCGCAACCGTACACGCCCCTGCTACCGCTACCCCCGCCGCCAAACTCGCTATGCTCGCGCTTGCACCAGCCACTGCTGCCTCGGCAGCAAGCACAAACGCACGTAGATGCGAGGCAACCAGCCAGAGCCCACATGCATGGTGCGCGCGGCCAGCGGCGGCGCGGCGCCAGCGGCGGCGGCAGGGCGGCACCAGCGGCGGCAGCACCGTCTGCCAAGCAGGAGCCAAGAGCGGAGATGTGGGGCAGATTCTGCGCGACGGTGAGGCTGGTGGGCCAGCCACAGCTGCCCGCCCAATGTGCACTGGTCCTGCAACACGCGGCACCGCTGGTCGGCATGCGAGCGGGCACGGTGGCGTGTTGCATGCACGCTTCTGCTGGCGGGGCCGCCAACACACAGCAGTGGAATCTCACTCGTTCTGCTATCTGCCCTGCCCGTCCTGTGTCGCTGCAGCGCTGCAGCAGCCGCAGCAGGGCCAGAACCTGGCCTACCTGGCGGCCGGCAACTGGCTGCGGGGGCTGGGCATTGAGAGCCAGTCTGAGATCAACCGCATCCTGGTGAGGATGTTTGAAAGGCTGTGGGTCTGGCATGCCACGTTGCATTCTGTGGTGCTATGTGGCACTCGGCAGCACCCTGCAGTGCTCAGTGGCAGGGGCGTTTGTGACAGGGCTTGTCTTGCGCCCTCAGCAAGGCCTCCCGCCTCCTCGACTGCCCCACTGTATCCACAGGATGTGGCCATGAACCCAAACTCGATCTTCACCAGCCGCGACCGCAAGCAGCCCACCAACCCGCACGCGCGCAAGCTGGACGTGGAGGCGGACCTGAAGCCGCTGCTGGCGTTCCTGCAGGGGGAGGCGGGCATGAGCCAGGAGCAGGTGGCCAAGGTGCGGCTTGAGTTCCTATTCCTGCTCGGTGTGGCTTGCTGCCACTGCTACTCCAACGTGCGCTGCAACTGTTGGTTGCTGGGAAGTAGTGGCTCGCCAGTGGACTGAGAGCGGGTGGCCAAGGCGCGGCCTACCTCTGTGGGTCGCACAGGCTCGGTGCCCAGCTGCCTTTCGTGGCAGTGCGCTGATGGAATGGAAGGCCAGCGCCGTGGCAGGCTAGGGTGCTTGCCATCAGCCACGGACGGCTGGGGTACACGTGACAAGGCCCAGCTGCTGCCATATGCCGTGTCACCCCTCTTTGGTCTCTTACACCCCTGCTGCCCGCCCTGCTGTGCGCTCAGATCATCTCGGCGCACCCAGCGCTGCTCAGCTACTCGGTGCCCGACCGGCTGCAGCCCTTCTTTGCCTACCTGACGGGCGAGCTGGGCCTGTCGCAGCAGGTGGGGCCGAGAGCCTGCGGGCTTGCAGGGAAGGAGCTCCCGCTGTGGCCAGTCGTACGGCACTGCTGTGCATGCTGTCTCCCAGGTTCTCGCCACCGGCACCCGCTGCAAACTCCTCTAGCTGTGGCACTTGTGATGGTGCCCATCATGCAAACTCACCAACGATCACCTGCTACTGCAACCCACACCATGCAGGAGGCAGTGTCTGTGGTGCAGCAGCGGCCAACCCTGATGGGCGTCGAGGTGAGGGAGGGGGGAGGCACCCCTGCTGCTTGACGCATCAGGCATGGCTGAATGTTGCACCGTGGCAGCTTGCTGTGCTGGCATGTTCCTTGGTAGCTATGCCTGCATGCATCATCAGCCAGCTCAAGCCAGCATGCAAGCACGAAGATGCCCCTTCCCGTGGCCCATTGCGCAGGTCGGCAACCTGCGGCGCATGGTGGGGTACCTGCTGGAGGCCGGCAACAGCAGGGAGGCGGTGGTGGAGATGCTGGCCACCTCGCTGTGAGCTGGAGCTCAGACATTGCAGCGAATGTGGGTCCGGGGCAGCACTGACGTGCGGCGCATGCGGCCCTGCAGTAGCAATATGCACACTCAATGACTTTTGGCCCAGCATGGATGCGTTGCAAGCATGGTGCTGGTCATATAGTGCACCTTATCGGTAATGCATAACTTGCAGTCTTCAGGAGTGCTTGCTGTCGTGGGGGAAGCCGCTACCGCAAGCGCGCCGGTGGGCTGGGAGAGGAGCAGGGGCGCCGCCAACCGCCGCCAAGCTTGCTTGTTTCGAAGCTACCGGCGGCATCGATCACTCATGAACAGCTGTGCAAGCAACTGCAACAGCAAAGGAGCTGCCCAGGCAGCGGATGGCCGCTGCCCCAGACGCGGCCCCATTTGGGGGACCGTCAGCAAGTGGTGTGGAAACCCCCTCACCGCCGCTGCCAAGCATTCCTGGTGCTGTCCACAAGCGTCGCGGCACCCTCCCGCCCCCCGGCCCGCACCCCCCAACGCAGCCGCGCCCCCGCCATGACCGCCGCGGCTTGCTGAACTCTCACAGCCCAGCTCAGCACAATCTAGCAATGGCGCCGCGCCGACTGACAGCGCTCTGGGTGGCAGCGGCGCTGCTGGCGCTGGCCGTCGGCGCCGCCGCCCAGGCGCCAGCCGCGGGCTGCCGCCTGCCGCTCTACCTCAACGCCTCGGCCTCCACCCTCTCCCTGGCCGGCTCCTCTGTGGACAAGCCCGTGTCCTTTTCCCTGACGCCCGCCTTTCCGGACGCACAAGTTGGCCTGGAGGGCGCACTTACTCTGGCGCTGCCCGGCGGCGGGCCGTGCCCCACCGACGCCGCCGGCTTGGCGGCGCAGCTGGCGGGCGCCACCCTGCAGCCTTCAGACGCTGCGGGGCCGCTGCTGCTCTACCCCACCAGCCAGATTGTGGTGCGAAGGGGCAGGGGGAGGGTAGTGAGGTGCCTGCTGGGCAGCGTGCATGCCTTCAGGTGTGCTGCTTCGTGGGCTGGCCCATCCATACCTTGCCCCGCTCGCCTGCCCCCTGCAGCTCAACGGCGGCACCTTTGTCACGCTAACGCTGCAAGGCAACACACTGAATGTCAGCTCCAGCCCGCTGGCGGCAGGTGGCGGTGCCGGTTTCACCACCGATCTGACCGCCCTGATTGTGGAGGGGACAGTGCTGTCCAACTCCAGCTTCACTGGGGTGGAGACGCTGAGCATGGTGGGCATCAACGCCACCAACGCTTCGGCAGTCACTGTCGCCACCCAGGTGCGGGGGCCTGGGTGTGCATGGGTGGTGTCATCAGTGCCTGCCTGCCTGCTCAACCGCTGCGGCGCGATGGCTTGGTCGTGGATGGCATGCCCAGTGCAAGCAGTACGTTGCACACTACGCCTCCCTTCACTGTTCATGCTGTCCCTTCTCACGCTCTGCAGGGCAGTACCACCACTCTGACACTGCCCGTCTACTGGGTCATGCGTTCCGTGTACCAGAACGCAATGCTTGGGAGTGAGGGCGTCTCGCTCTACCACTTTTCTGGACAGATTGTCGCACAGGTGGGCTGGGCTGCTTGCAGACCAGCCATTGTATGCAGTCTGATGCCTGCCCAACAGCTTTGCATGGGCTGTTGGGCTCGGTCCTGTCCACATCATGCAAGCTAGCCATCCCTCTGCCTCCCTTCCGCAGACAACGTTTGGGTGCCCTGCCGACTGCGGCCCCAACGGCCGCTGCACGTCCGCACCTGACGGCACTGCCGCCTGCGCTTGCGAGTGCGGCTGGGCTGGCGCGGCGTGCGATGTGCCATCTGGCTTCTGCTCCAGCTTCCCTGCTGAGCTCAGCGGCGCAGCGGTCTGCCCTGTGTCGCCCACCCCTGCGCCTGCGCCAACACCTGAAGCAGCCCCCTGCCGCCCGCTGCAAGGTGGGGCGGGCGTGTTTGTGGTTGGTATGGCCGGGAGGAAGGGGAGGAGACAAGGCAGAAGGTTTGTTCTTCCTTTGCAGAAGCCTGCATGGGGGTGTGATGGATGGAAGTTCAGGCTTTTGCCCGAGCTTGTCCCCTGACTGCTGCCTCGGCAACTGCCCCTCGCTCAACACCGCACCCACCGCCACCCTCCCTGCCGCAGACTGCTCCGCAACCCAGCAGGTTGATGCAGCCAGCGGCACCTGCTCCTGCCAACAGGGCTGGTCGGGGCCAGGCACCTGCTCTGCCTGCCAGACGGGCGCGGCCTGCGATGCGCTGTTCAACACGAGCGGCGCCACCTGCAGCAGCGAGGTGGCATTCCAGCAAGGCATGCCCTTCAAGGCCTACACCTGCGACCTGGCGGTGAGCGGGGGAGGTGTATGGGCCTGTTGTGCATTTGTGGGCCGGCAGGTGGGGACTGCGCTGCCAATGTGCAGGGCCGCGTCTTTCGCTGCCCAGCCTCGCCTAGCTTGCTCTACAAGAACCATTCCGCCCCTGCTTGCGGCAGGGCACGGGGCTGGAGGAGACGATCGAGCCTGGCAGCTTCTACATGGTCTGCAACACCAGCGCTGCTGCTGGGGAGCAGTCGCTTGCATCTTCGGGTGAGTGTGGGAGAGTGAGGCATTGCCTTGTGCTGCTGAGCTGCCGGCCAGTCCGGTTATTCGAGTTGCGTCCTGTGCTGGCCCGGCAGGGCGGGGCTGACATGTGCGCTGCTGCTGGCCCGCAAGCTCGCGCAACCATGCCCTACGCCCTTCCTTGCCCTCCCTCTCTTCCTGTCTGCCGCAGCTGAGCAGTACTGCAAGGTCAACTTTGCTCTGAAGGGCAAGGGGGCCAACCCGGTCACATGCAAGGCCACCGAGTGTGGCTTCAGGTATGGCAGCGCTTATTGCTGGCATGCGAGGGATTGCCTGTGCATGCGAGGGATCGCCCGTGCCGCGTGTTGTGCCACATTGGCCCCCGGCGGCTGCCGTAGCTGCATGTTGCTGGCGGCATGCCAACTCTGAAGGACACACCCACCACACACTCACTTATCTGCAGGGCCAACTCCACCCGAGTGGACTGTGCAACCACTGAGTGTGCTTGCCTGACTGACTGCCCAGGTGGGAGCTGTCAGCTCGTCGGTGCGGGTGTCACACAGTGCACGCAGAGCTGCAGCCAGCAGTGCCGGAGTGACGCCCGATGCAGCCGCTCTTTGGCACATTTTTCCGCGTCGCAGCAGCCGAACTCTTCTCTTGCGCATTTGCCATGCCGCAGACGTCCAGGGCATCCTGAACACCATCAATGGCAAGCCCTGCTCCATCGACTGCGATGCCCAGGGCAATTGCAAGTTTGACATCCAGGCAAGGCACCAGCAGCAGAGCTGTGCTGTGGGACCGGCAGGTGGCCGTCAAGGCAGGCGGTCACACAGAGGCAAGCCACTTGCTCCCGCGCTGCGCACCCACCACCTCAGCAGCTCTCTGTCACCTCCTGCCGGCCCGCAGGACTTCTTTGTCACGCTGGTGGCCCCCTGCCAGACTGCTGCATGCGTGGTGCCGGGCTTCACGTTTGTGGAAGGTGGGCGGCGCCTGCCTGGATGGGCAGCCTGCCACTCTTGCCCCATGCAAAGCACCCCGCCCAGCTGCTGCCGCTGCCGGCTGCTGTGCCTGCCATGCCCCGGCCCTGCCTGTGCCTACCATGCGCTGGCCGCTGCATGCACACGGGCTCGTGCATACCTGGCCCATGCTCCCCTCTGCAGGCGACTACACCATCCCAGAGTCCCAGAGCTACGATCCAGTCATTGCGGCGGTGCCGCTCATGGCTCTGGTCGGGCTGGCTGGCTTCCTCTCCCTCTACCTGATCAGGTGGGGCTTTGCAGCTTTGCCTAGCCGATGCCATCAGCGCGGGATGTGTGTAACACCCTGGGCCACCCCTGCTTGCTTGCTCAGCACTCCTTCAGCTCGCAATCCCACATACCCAGCACACTGCCTCCGCACCACCCTACCGCCTCCCGCAGGCATCGCCTGCTGTTTGCCAGTGGCAGGCGCGGCGCCGCCGCCGCTGCCGCAGTGCTGGCCACAGCCGACGGCGCCCCTGCCCCCCGCCGGCGGCCCTCCGACCCAGTGCACCTGCTGACTTTCGATGACCTGTCATGTGCGGTGCCGGTGCGCCGACGCTTCCAGTGGCTGCGCCGCCTCTTTGCCTGCGGCCGCTCCTCGGCAGCACCTGCGGCCCAGGACGTGGGGGTGACGGCTGCTGTGGCGGTTGGCGGCGGCGTGGCCGACGTGCCTGGTTACAAGCAGATTGTGAAGGGCGCGAGCGGAGTGGCCGCCAATGGAGAGCTTGTGGGCGTGTTGGGCCCCTCAGGTGCGGCCTCAAGGGGGCGGGGTGCGATCCGGCTGGCGTGCGTTCGATTGCTCAAGCTTGTTGCCAGTCGGGATCTTGCAGGCATGGCTCATGTGTCTTGCTTTGTTGCGTTGCCTGCAGCCATCAAAGACTGCCACTCGCGCGCAGCTGCAGGCTCTGGCAGCGGCCGCGCTGCTGGCCACTGCGGCGTGCACAGCCGGCGATCCAACGCGCTGCATCGTTCTGTCCATTCCCCTGTTGCAGGCTCCGGCAAGACCACGCTGCTGGCCATTGTGGCGGGCTCCGCTGAGGACCTGGATAAACGATCCGTGCTCACCGGCAGTGTACTCATGGATGGCCAGCCCATCCACTCCGCGCAGCGCCGCAAGGTGAGCTGTCGGCATGTGGCTCACGGCTGAAGGCTGCCATGGTGGCAGAGGAGCCTGGCTGGCTGCATGATGGCATGCTGACGGTTGCGGGCCATGGTCGGCCACCTCATTCCCAGTGCACTCTACCCCCCTCCTCTGGTGGTTAATACCCTGCCTGCCTCGCTCTTTTGCTGCGCCCGTGTGGTGAGCACTCCCCCTTGCTTGCTCTCCCCCCGTGCCTCAGATTGCATATGTGGCCCAGGACGACACTCTGCTGCCCACCCTGACTGTGGAGGAGTGCGTGCGATACTCAGCAGTGCTCAGGTGCGGCTGGGAGGGCATGCTGGCTGGGAGGGGTTTGAAACCTAACAAACCCAAACCTCAGCTGCCCAGCCGAGGCAGCGAGAGGCATAGAGCGCTTGCGGCGTGCAGACAGTGCATGCCATATGCTACGCCCACACCTTCCTGCCTGCTCGCACCATCGCACCTGCAGGCTGCATGGCGCCGACGCTGCCGAGATCCAGGCAGCCGTGCACTCTGTGCTGGCCGAGCTGGGGCTCAGCCACGTCGCACGCTCCCAAGTGGGAGGACGCAGCGGAATCCGAGGCATCAGCGGCGGCGAGCGGCGGCGGTGAGCCACTGTTGCGCATCGCCGCTCCGCTTCTGCCGGGCCATGCCGCTGCTGGCGAGCTGCAGCCATGCATGCGCCCGATTCACCAGGCAGCTGCCCACGCACATTGAAGCAAGCTACCAGCGTGCACTGCTGACCAGCTCACGTATGCCTCGCCGCAGTTCATGTACTACTCCTGCTGCAATTCGCATATTGCTCCCGCTGCAGGGTCACCATTGCCATGGAGCTCGTCACCGAGCCTGCGGTGCTAGTGCTGGTGGGCTCATTTCGCTCTGCTGGAATGTTCGCTTGCAGCCTGCTGTTACGGCTGCTGCTGCCTGCTGGCCGGGGAGTGTGGCGGCAGGGGCAGCCACATGCATGGCATGGTGTTTCCAGCTGCTGCTCGTGCACACGACACAGCACCTGCAGTTTCCACATGAGCAAACAGCCTACGCATGGATCCCCACCACACCTTTCCTCCGCAGGACGAGCCCACCAGCGGTCTGGACAGCTTCACCGCCCTCAACCTGATGCGCACCATGAAGCAGGTGGGGGGGGCTGCGGCCGGTGCAGCACAGCTGTCACAGTGCAGCTGCGGCCTGCCTGGCAGAACTGTTACAGTGCAGATGCGGCCTGCAGAGCAGAGCTGTCACAGCTGCGCATGCATGCACGGTGTTGCAGGCGTGGTGGCAGCCAGGGCGCCCATCATTGCCTCGCAGGTGCTGCTGCACACCTGCCATGCCCCATGCACCGCCCCCACTCTCATCCCTCCCGCCCTCACAGGTGGCCAGCGGTGGCCGCATTGTGATGCTGTCCTTCCACCAGCCCTCGCCCGCAATGTTCAGCCTGCTGGATCGGGCCTACCTGATGGCCCAGGGCTACTGCATCTTCAGCGGGCCGCCCGCGGCAGCAGAGTCGTGGTTTGCACAGCGCGGGCTGCCCTGCCCGGTGGGCACAGCCATCGCTGAGCACATGCTAGACTCAGTCAGCGACCCAGCCACCTTGGGCCAGCTGCTGGCGGCACACAGCAAGGAGCGTGCGGCGGCGGCGGCGGGGTACGCAAACGGCAGCGCCGGCGCGTCGACTGCTGCACGCAGGTCGGCAGATGAGCTCATGCCTGTCTCTCTGGCGGCTTCCTCGGCCTTTGACGAGAGCAGCAGTAAGCTGGTTGGCGACGGCCTCAGCAAGTCGACCACCCCCAGCCTGCGGGGTGAGGCGCTGGCGACCGAGCAGGCGCAGCAGGCGCAGCCGGCGCAGCGCGCAGAGCACAGCATCAGCAGGGAGCTAGCAGTGGTGTTCTGGCGCACGCTCATCGACATCTGGCGCAACCCGCTGCTGCTGGCGCTGCACTGGTGAGGGGTGGCTGGATGCAGTTGGTGGGCGGGCGGCCCAGCACCAGCCGTGAGGGCTTGCTTGACAGGGATTGATTCTGCTATTCTCAATGCCCGCCCAACACACAGCATCCCATCATTCTCATCATCTTTCTCTCCACTCCGCTTGCAGGGTGCTGGCGCTGCTGATGGGCGCGTTTGTTGGCGCCGTGTTCTTCGGTGTCTCCTTTGATGTGTCGGGCGCGCAGAACCGCGTGGGTGAGTGGGCGCCTGCTGTCGGCCATTCAATGCCTGCAGTCGACGTTGTTTCGAACATGCTCACACCGCCCAACCCTCCCCCAACAACCTCCCCCACAGGCGCCATGTTCTTTGTCCTCTGCTTCTTTGCGTTCACCAGCCTGACCACGGTGGACCTGTTCCAAATGGAGCGCAAGATGGTGGTCCGCGAAGTGCGGGGTGAGCCGGTCTGCTGAGCAGGCTGCTAGCTTTGGTGGTCGCTGGCTTTGCTTAAAGTGCAAGATGGTGGTCCGAGAAGTGCGGGGTGAGTGCGGCAAGCGCCTGCTAGCTTTGTGTTGGTGGCCAGTGTTGGTGGCCAGTGTTGGTGGCCAGTGTTGGTGGCCAGCTGTGCTCAAAGCGCAAGATGGCGGTCCGCAAAGTGCGGGGTGAGCATGGGCAGCTGCTCAGCAGGCTGCTAGCTGTGGTGGTGGCTGGCTGTGTGCTGGTGTGCGTACGCATGCACAGGCTTGCAGGCAGCCTGGCATGTGCAATACCCACCTGCGTGCAAAACATGGTGCTGCTCCAGCGGCTTTCCCAACTGCGGAGCCTTGCTGTGCACCCCTGCCTGCGCAGGCGGCTACTACCGGCCCGCCACCTACCTGCTGGCAAAGATGGTGCTGGACGCCCTGCTGCTGCGCGTCATCCCCGTCTTCATCTTCTCTGCACCCTTCTACCCGATGGTGCGCCCGCCTTTCCTTTCCTGGCCCCTGAGAGTGTTGTGCTGCATGCCACAGTGCCGGCCTAGCGTATGGCATGGTCGGCGTCGGCTTGGCTTGACCACGCCAAACCCTTCCTTGCCCTCTGCTCATGCTAACCCGCAGCCGCCTCCCCCTGCTGCTGCCCCCACTCTGCAGATGGGCCTGCAGTCCAGCTCTGCGGTGGTGGCCACTTTCCTGTTCGTGGTATCAACCTTTGCGGCAGGTGCGGTGCCATGCCGTCACACTGCATGCACCCTACGGCCTGGCTCCAGTGCACCCAAATTCGAGCCCGCCAACCTTCCTGCTGCCGCTGGGTCTTGTCAAACCCCCAACCCTGCCTCCTTGCTGACCGCTCTCTACCCTCTGCCACTACCCCAAACCCGCCACCCGCAGCCATGGGCGCCATGTCGCTGGCGGTCACTGTGGGCAGCTCCTCAGCGGGCACAGCGTCGCTCATCATGAACATCGTGCTGCTCATCGGAGTGGTGGTGTCAGGTGGGCGACTGCTGAGCTGTGGGCGCCCTGTGGCACCCTGCTACTAGTTGCTGGCGTGCGTGCTGCTGCATTCTGCTGTGGACGGGTGGCTGGTGCGTGCTCCGTTGTCGTGCAACACTGATGGACCCTTGAAGGTCGCCCTGCACCCACCCAACCTCCCAC
>VIYQ01002241.1:0-10505 GCA_009928355.1 Chlorella sp. CH2018 | reverse complement strand
GGGCGGCGGCGGCCAGCAGCAGCAGCGGCAGCGGCGGCAACTGCTCGCCTGATGTCCGGCCGCGGCACGCGCGGGGTCCACCGCCGCATTGGCAGCAGCCTGCTGGGCCAGGGGCTGGACATCTCATCCGTCCAGTCGAGCAGGCAGGCGGCCACCCGGTCTGCGGGGCCGCCGCGGCCCAACCCGTGCCCGACCGCCGTTGCCAGGCGGTCCGCCGGGCTGCCCGGGGCTGACAGGGTGCCTATGGCGTGCGCCACCTGGCCCCCAAGGGTCACCAGGCCCACGGCCAGGGCGGCCGCCGGGCCCAGGTTGCCGTTGCGATCAGACATAGCAAGCCAAAGGGCCGACGCAGGCCTCGTGACGATGATATCAGCATGCGGCGGGCGGGTTGGGCGGGCTGGGCGTCAGACACGTCTCCCCAGGGTTGCAGGGCCCACATGGATGCATAGGGCCAACAGGCGAGAGTTCAGTTCAACAAAGGAAATGGAGGGGGGGTACATGAGGCAGGCAGCCCGCAGCTGTGCGGATGCAGCGCGTCGGCGTGTGGCGGGCGGCCGCGTTCGCTGGCGCCGCTCCTACCGTCACCATGTTGGTGCCCCAGCTGGCCGTGCTGATCCATGCGGGGTGCAACCCCCTTGAGGAAGCTGGCAGGACCCTCGCTGCGCGCCAGGTGTGCTGCCACATCTTGCCATAGGGGTCATGCCGCTGCTTGCCCGCACCTGCTGTACCTGTTAATTCAAGCGCAGCAGTAGTGTGTCGCGGGCTGCTTTGAAATCCCCAGGGAGCAAGGTTCTGGAAGCTGTATAGTGATGCATTACAACAAGGGGATACAAAAGGTGGCATGAGTGTAAGTACAGGTGCAAAGATGCATGCTGCGTGGAGGCGAAACAAAGTGCAGCAGCGGAGGCAAGCACGGCAGGCATGAGTATACAACAAGCCACGCTGGCCATTGTTTCTGTTGGGGCCCTGAGAGTCAGCCAGAGATATAAAAGGGCGAGCGCAGTCACAAAAATGCAGGGCTCGGTGCGTGCCGTCAGGCGCTACAACCGAAGTTGGGTTCATTCCAGCAATGGCTGCCGCAGAGACGGCTGCTGTTGCTGCTGCAAAAGCCTCAGCTGGCGCCCGACTGGCTGGCAAGCGACAAAGGGCAAACAGCCGACACGTAGCCAGCTGCTGCCACCCTGCCGGTCGAGCGATCCCTCGCAATCAGGCGAGCGCCCTCCACCAACCACTCTGCGCGCCACGGTAGGCATGGGAGCACATCGTCAATTGATGTTTGCACAGAGCTGAGCAATCAGCAAGCAGCCCCTGGTGAAGACCAAGCCAAACCATCCAGACACACTTGGCGGCAAACCCACCCACCTGGCTGGTGCATGAAAGTGAAGGTCACCGCCGCCAAGCATCCAATGTCTGAACTGGGCAGCGGAGAGCGCTGCCGCTCGGGCTGTGCACCATGACCAGCTGCCGCGCCACCGCCGCCCTCGCAACCGCTGGTGCTCCCACTGCTGGCCGTGTGCATCAGCAGGGGACAGCCGGAGCCGCCGCTGCCCGCCAGCTGCTGCGGCAGCAGCACACCTGCCGCCGCCATGGCTCCCGCCAGCCGGCAGAGGTCCGGCTGGCCAGCTGGTGCAGCCTCTGCACTGGTGTCTGCCCCAGCGCAGCAGCTGCTGCTGCCGCCGGACGGCTCAGCAAAGAGGTCTGCACCCATCAGCGCCGCCAGGGGGTCGCTCTCCTCCCCTTCCTCCCCATCCCCTGCCTCGCTGCTGCCGCTGCCAAACCCAAGCAGGTCCAAGTCGCCCAAACCGCCCAGATCGCGGCATCCGCAGCTGTGGGGAAGCTCTCGCATGGCCACCACCTGGGCCGCCTGCCGAATGCTGCCGCAGTGGATGACTGGAATGTAGGCGCCGCCACGCCGCCGTGAGCTGGACCGCTGCAGCTGCACGTACAAGGCGCATGGGGCGGGGAAGCAGGCAGTCTGGTGTGCAGTTGTGCAGAGGAGCATGTGCCCAGCATCGCAGGTTGGGGGCAGGGCACCGGGCCACTAGACCGGCACTGGCCACATCAAGCTGCAGCACAGCACATTGTATCCATGCCTCACCCGCCCCAGGCTCGACGCTCGCCCGCCAAAGCTGCCGCCGCCGTCGCTGGCTGCTCCTGTGGGCGAGGTGCCCAGGGCCCCTAGCGAAGAGGGCCGCACATCTGCCTCCAAGTCTGGGTCTGGCTGGTCGGCTTCGCCCTCCGGCGGGTACCTCCCTGCACAGGGTGACAAGCAGGGCAGTGCTTGCACCGTTTGCTTTGAACTGAAGCCTGTTGTTCTGCCTGGCTGAGCCAGTGTGGCAGCCATGTGCGGTGCAGCTGCAGCCGTGCAGTAGAGAAGTGAGGGCATGACCACCACTGCTGCTGCTTACCCGACAAGAGGCCACGGGCAGGCCAGTGGCCGCCCAGCAGCACCAGCACTGCTTCAAACCGCGAAGCGGCCTGGGGCTGCAGCGAGGGCGAAAGCAGCACCGCGCCCTGCGGGAAGGAGGGCAGGCGACAGCGGCTGAGGCTCTAGAGCATAGCGCAAGTGCAAGTGGCAGTGAGGGTCTCGCAGCTGTCCAGCAGCACACGTGTACAGGCGCATCACAGCACAGCGAGGCGCAGCACAGCACAGCACAGCACAGCGCAACAAAACGCAGCTTGCCTTGCGAGGGCGCGGCGCGGCACCGCTGCCAGCAGACCCAAGCTGCGGTGAGGAGCCCCAGGCATGGCGAAGCTCTCCTGAGCTGCCCAGCATCCGGAGCGAGCCGCCCAGCTGGGCTGCCGAGTGGCTGGTGGTCAGGGCGGCGTGGCTGTCACCGATGGGCCGCCCTTGGATAGCCAGGGCAGGAGTGCTGGGAGGCAGGGCGCGTGCTGGGCCTGCCTCTGCTGGCCCCGAGCACGTCTGCTGCATCCAGGCCCGCAGGCAACCAGCACTATCAGTTCGCAGCGGCGGCGGCTGCGCCAGCGGCGGCTGGCCAGGAGCTGGAGCACTGCAAGGTGCCGCCACGGGCTCCTCAGCTGCTGCTGCCTCGCTACCTGCTGCGTCTGCTGCCGCAGCATCCGCGGCAGAGGCATCCAGCGGCTTCACTGCCAGCGTGGCATGCTGGCCCTGCTGCGCCTGCTGCACCTCCACGCGGCTCCTGTGTATGCCACTGACTGCCACCCGCCGGAAGGAACCGCCTTCGAGCGGCCCCAGCAGCAGCTCGTCTCCAAGGCAAATGCTGCCGCTCACCACAGTGCCGCTGTAGACTGCACACGTGCAAGGAGGGGCAGGCAATGCGAGGGGGTTGACGGGATGTGCTGCACGCCAGACAACGCAGGTTGGCGTAGCACAGAACCACAGACCATTCACAACGAGTCACAATGCCAGCCGGCAAAGGCAGCAGCTCAAGCCTGGAGAAGGGGCCGCATCCAGCCTCCGCCCCCACCCCCCGACTTGCCTGTGCCCACGTCTGCCACCTCAAAGCTGCTGTCTATCTGAAAGTGGGCAGCCCGGGGGCTGGCCTTCCCTGCGTCTGCACTGCTCTCAGGTCCCCGCAGCGCAGGCTGGCACCAGCCCTGCATGCCCTCGCTGCCGCCCGCCGGCTGCAGTGCATTGAGGAAGCTGTGCACCAACTGCAGGCTGGCCCCAGTGACGGCTGACGTGGCAAACAGAGGCACGCAGAGGCTGGCGCCCGGCGCTGCTACCCGGCTGCGGTGCGCGGCAGCCGCCAGCTGGGCTGCCTGCTCTGCTGACTGCACCAGCGGGGCAAGCGCCTCTGGGTCGCTGGCGGTGCCACCGCCCTGCTGCACCGCTGCAGCCAGCAAGTCCCTGCACGCCAGGGTGAAGAAGGGAGCAGTCAGGATACTGCTGCTCCTGCCATGCAGGCATGCCAAAGCTGTGCACACAAGCCTTGCCTGCGTTCTCTGTCCCTGCTGCGTCACCATGCCACCACCCCCTCCCTGCCCCCACCTAACCGCTCGCCCACCTAATCTCCTCAGCCGCCTGCTGCACAGCCCCCTCTGGCACCAGGTCACTCTTAGTGATGGCAACAGCCAGGGGGATGCCCAGCGCCAGGGCCACGGCCAGGTGCTCTCTGCTCACCCACGACATGCCTGCGGGTGGGCACTGGCAACCCTTCCTATCATGGGCAGGCTGATGCACCCACATGGTCGGTTTGGATGTTGCAGCCGTCTGTGCGCAAGCCCGTGTGTGTGACAATGCAGCTGCTGTTGCACTCCTTAGCTACGAGTCGGCAGACCCAGCTCGTGCGATGATACAGCCACTGCTGCATGCCTTAGCAATGAGCTGGCAAACCCAGCTACAAAGCCACTTGAACCCAGTACGCACCTGCGGCGGCGCTGACGCACAGCAGCACGCAGTCGGGCAGCAGGGTGGTGAGGCCGTGCAGCATCGTCTTGCTGTACCGCTCGTGCCCGCCCAGGTCGAAGAAGCGCACCTGCGGAGAGAGCAGATGAATGAAAGGGGGCACAGCGGGGTGCATGCTCAGTGGACCATCCTGTCACATGCATGCACACGAAGAGGCAACAAGGTAAGTGGTGCCAACTGCGGTGCCAGCTGCCAATGTGCGCCGGCAGGTCTGCCCACCATGCGTGCTGCGGCAGCAGCCAGCTCCTCCGCGGCTGGTGCCGGCACGCCGCAGTAGTTGAGCACGCGACCCTCCCTGCAGCAGCGGGTGGAAGCGCAGCTTGTGCGGTTGACAGGCAGGGAGGAGGCCACCGTCCGAGCACGTGCACGTCGACACGCCCAGCCACCTCAACATGAAAGCTCTCTGCTTACTCACAGCAACCGCAACATTCAAGCTCTCTGCTTACTCACAGCAACCGCAACATTCAAGCTCACTGCGCACACACAGCAGCCGCACCTGTCGTATGCGCACTGCTGCGCACTGATGGAGGAGGTGTGGCCCGACAGGATTTCATGCTTGTGCCGCAGCACCGCGGTACGGCTGGAGCCTCGCCCATTGTCCAGCGCAGGGGCACCGCCGGCGCCGTTGCACAGCACACCCACCTGAGAGCGGGGCGAGGGCTGCCAAGTCAGGCACGTACAGGGAGGGCAGAGCGGTACCAAGCCTCTGTGAAAATGTGTGTCACGGCGTCAATGCGCTGGTCCAGCAGGAGCCCACCAACCCCCAACAAGAAACGCCCCCGCAGCTCACCAGACTGGACTTGCCGCTGTCAATTCCCCCTGCAACAGCAACTCGTAAGTCCACATAGCGCGCCGCAGTGGGGGCGGCGCCACGCACCACCCGCACTACCGCGCAGCGCAGGCCCGCGCCGCTGCCCGGCGGCATCTGCAGGTGGGGTAAGTTGGATGGCACTGATACATACGGGTGCATAGCACTGAGCATCAGGCAATGTGGCCATGCAGGTTACGCATCAAGCCAGCAAGCACCTTTGACCCAACCACAGCAGCCGGGTGCGTGCCAAGCATGGCAGCAGCAGCCGCTCACCGCATGCGCTGAGCAGCGGGCCACGCAAGGGGGCACAGCAAGCTGTCGGTGCCCCTGCCGCTCACCTGCAGCACCTCTGCCTGGGCCCCCACTTCGGCTGCCATGGAGCGCAGCACGCCTAGCGACGCGTCCAACTCTCGCTCATCCAGGCCGCGGGGGTGCCCATTGTCCTCCACGCCCTGCACAGCATGACACGTGCACATTGTGCGTGGCGTTCCGGACTTGTTCGTGCATAGCAAAACACACACAGGGCCAGCCCTGATCATCCTGGGCAGCTTTGCTTGCCATGACTGGTGCAGGCCATCTAGTAGCACTGGCAGCCAGGCAGCAGCACAGGAGCAAGGGGCGCCGCACCAGGGCATACAGACACTCGCCGCCGCCCTCCGACAGCCGCCACTTCAGCTGCGTCACCTGCACGCACAGCGCATGGGACCGACATGCATCGGCTGCCATGACGAGCTGCTCGGCGTGCGATATGACGGCCACAAGTTGCCTTCAGGATGCCCAGCCTGCGTCACGCACCGAAGCCATCAGTCTTGCGGCCCTGCCCACCCAACTCACCAGCTGCTGGAAGCGGGCAGGTGTGGGGTTGAGCAGCCGCAGCTTGTACTCCACTCGCCCCGCCTCCTGCTCCCCAGGCAGCACGCCAGGACCGCTGAAGCAGGCCTCGTTGCGGCGCTGCGGGCGAATGCGAGTGGCGGGCAAGGGGGCTATGTGAGCGGCAGGGCGTGACACCAACAGCGGCAGCTGGTTCATGTTCTGCAGCAGCACACCACATCCGTTGAGCCGACTCCAAGCTCAATGCTGCTTGCTGCACCCTCGCACCTGCAGCGCATACACCCGCAGGTGTGGCGGCAGCTGCCCAGGGTCGACGCCCATCTGTGCCGTCACGAGCGCCGTCTCATAGCTGTCCAGCTCTGTCAGCTGCTGCCGCTCCTTGCGCCGCGTCTCGCGCCTGCGCAGCTTGGGCGCGCTCCTGTGGCGGTGGTGTCATGGGCAAGATCGGGCATTGGGAGCAGCAGCGGCAGCGGCTACGCGTGGCGCCGGCGCAAGCGGCGGCGGCAGGCCTGGCGAGTGCTTCCGTGCGCCCATGCGGCTCTGCTGAGTTATGTGGCGTCATCGGCATTGCCAGGCGGCCGCTCAGGCGCCCTACACGCGCAAGTCCGCTCCGGCCCCCGCTGGCTGGAGCGCTCCGGCTCTTGCAACGACCGTCATCAGCCCACTTTTGCTTCTGCTTCAGGGGTGGGGCCGTGTAAGCGTAGGACGCCGGAGGGCGTCGAGCCCCAAGCTCCAAGCTCTCGAAATCCTCGAAGTCCATGCCCCTTCGAGCTCACAATCGCACGATCATGGCGAGGAGCAGCGGAACGATCAAGCCGGTGGCCGCTCGGGCGACCTATGAGCGGCAGCGGTGCGGTGCGGTGGCGACAGCCGGGCGGTGGCTGCGGGGCCGCAGCGGCCAGCGTGGCTTTGCCTTGTGATTAGCCTCTCAGAGGCATGGTCTGAGCATTTCACAATTAATGTGGAACGTGCACTGAGCTGTCCAGAGCACCAGCATGAGAGAGCACTGTGTCGCGGCGAGTTCACGCACGAGCGACCCCGTGCCGCCCCCGCTGGTGCCGCAATGGCCAGGGCTTGTTGTGATGCCCATCTGCCACTGTACGCCTGCTGGTCTCGTGTGGCGCATACTGCAAGATGAACGGAGCACACTGCTAGGCTTGGTGGCAGCGCTGGCGGTGCATTGGATGACTGGCGCCGCAACTCCGCCACACTGCTTTTCGGCCTCTCAGCCCTCACTCAGGCGTGCAGGTAGCACTGAACAGCAGCTGAAAGCCACCTGCGGGCCGGAAACGTGCCCACGAAAAGTTCGAGCCCGTCTCACGCAGAATCGAGGCGCAGCAGCCCAAGGTGCGGCCACTGCAGCTGCCTAAGCTGTCCAAGGCGCACTCTGGGCCTAAGGCGCTGGATCTGCTCCGTCACAACGCCGCGGCTGCCGCTGCCGCCGCTGGCGGGTACCTGTTGAGCGCTGCTTTCACCCTCCCGACCCCCTGCTGTCCTGTGCTACCCATGCAGCACCATGTCAATTCACCAAGCCGGGTTTGCACAGCTGCCAGACGACCTGGTTGTGCGCATCTTCGGGTGCCTCACTCCAGAGGAGAGGTGAGGCTGAGAGTACCGTTTGCTGAGCATGCCACTGGAGAGGCCGCTGCTCTGGCTCGCAACGCGACGAGCCACATTGTCGTGTCTGATACATTGAGAGCGGGTGCCCGGGGCCGGCTCGACACTGCGGCCACACCTTTTGCCGCCCTCGCTTGCAGGCACTCATCAGCCGTGCTGGTCAGCCGGCGGTGGCGGCAGCTGTGCAGTTGCCCGCAGCTGCTGCGCAGCGTGAGCGTGAGAACTGCCGGCCCCATGCAGAAGATACATGCACTGTGTGCGTGGCTGCACACGCATGCGGCTGCAGTCGAATCACTTGATTTGGCTGTAGACTTGGGGCAGGCGGAGCCAGAGCAGCTTAGCGAGGCAGAAGCGGCGCTGGCCGCAGCCTGCGCATGCTGCGGCACAACTGGGCAGCTGCGGGAGCTAACTCTGACTGCTGAGGATCTGCCATTGTGCCTTGGCAGCTGGGCAGCCGCACTGACGGGCCTGCAACGTTTGTGCGTCACTGCGACCAACAGCGGTGCATTTGAGGTTTGCCCCCTCACGGTGCATGGCATGCTCGGACAGGCCACAGCGCTGCGCGAGCTTCGCCTCTCTGGCGCTCCACTCGTGTTTAGTGAGTTTCGGCTGCCGACCTGTTTTCTCACGCATCTCGAGGTATCTGGGCTAGCTGACAGTGGGGGCCTGCCGGCCGGCCTGTCCACATTATCCAACCTGCAGCAGCTGAACCTAGAACTGCTGCCCGGGCAGTCAGATTTCTCGCTTCTCTCTCCGCTGACCGGCCTGCAGACCCTCACCCTCAAACATCCGCTCAACTTTGTGGAAAGCATCCTGACGCTTCAGGCACTGACCTTCCTCCGGGGCCTGCAGATTCTGTCCCTTGACTTGTCAGACGCCCACTCAGAAGCCAACACTGCTGCCCTTGATGCAGCGCTTGCGCCCCTCACCGCGCTGACTCGTGTACAGCTGTTTTGCACCAAACTTTCAAGCCTGCCCCCCGCGCTTGCCAGCTTGCCTCATCTACAGCGCTTTGGGTACGATCGAGGCTCTCGACTCAGTGACGTCGCCCTCCCTTTTGGACCATGGCTAGCCAGCCTTCGGCGCCTGGTGGTCCCCGCTGCTGTTGTGGCCAACAGCCATGCACAGCTGCTAGCTGCACCCCAGTTGGAGTGCCTTGGCTTCAGTATGAACAGCTTTTGTGAGCTGAGCGTGCCACAGCAGAGCCGTGTTCTGAGCTTGGCCGCCAGCCTGCCCTCCCTGTCTACGCTTGGCTTTGGGTGCCGCACTGATTCAAGAGCCACGCAAGCGCACAGCACGCTAGACATCAGTACAGTGGCGCAAGTTGCTGCACTGGCGCAGCGCATGCCCAAACTACGCTTCGAATGGCACTACATTGTGTTTGACGATTTGCTTGAGGAACCCTGAACCCTCATGCGTCCCATGTAAAGCCTTTGGTGCACAGTTTCTATACAGGCAATAGGGCGTGTTCTTGATGTTCATTCAGCAGATTGATTCATGGTGTGCACAAAGAGTAGCGACAACAGGGGGCCAAAATCAACACATCCTGCGCTGTGCTGCCGGGGCGTTGGTAGAGCCACGTTTATCTGGCCCGCCAGCTGCTTGCACTGCTGCCACAGGGGCTTACACCGCTCCCTTCAGGAACACGCGCAGCTCGTCCTGCAGACGCACATTGGGGAGCAGGCATCAGCGCCATGGGTTGTGATGAATGGCAGCTGCCCGCAAGGCTCGGCCAGCCATGTGCGCGTGTGCTGAGCAGCACTGCATACAGTCCCAGCGACTGGCCGCTTGGGCAGCCCGGCTGGCCAGCGGCTGCCGTGCCGAGCAGAGAGCAGGGCGCAGGCGGGCTGTGCTCCCAGCTGCACTAAGCACGAAAGCGCAAGGAGATCTCACCCGGTCGCCGCGGGTGATGCGCATGCTCTCATCCAGGAACACGACGTCAAAGCGTGCAGAGCGCACGCCCTTGGGCGCCTGCCAGTCGTGGATGGCAGGCAAGCGGGGCGGAAGAGCGTGAGTAGTGTCAGGTGCCCTTCATTGGAAGGGGGTTGTGCAGCTCTGCAGGCACGCGCTGCGCCACAGCCGGCGGCCCTTGATTGAGCAAGAATGCCAAGCAGAGCAGGCAGCCACCTGCAGGAGCTTGGAACTCGTGCAGCTTGGATGCAGCAGCACTGAGGAGGACGACTGGTTTCAAACAGCCACCACACGACACAGCTCAGCAGTACATGTACCACCTGCAGGAACTCGGGCAGCTTGGGCACGCTGAAGGTGGGCAGGTTGTCCAGCCAGCCCTGCAGCCCGCCCGCCAGCTTGACCTCGGTGTCATCAAATGTGATTTCAATGGTGTTGCTGCCAATGATCTGCAGGCGCAGGTGGGGCACAGAGTTGCCAGTGTGTGGCGGGGAGTGCAAGGCGCAGGCGCTTGGCAGCATTGGCATTGCTGCACTTGCACGCGTTGGCTTGCACATGGCCGCGTGCAAGGCAGCGCCGCACGCTGCTGAGCAGGCTGGACCACAGTAGTCAAAGCAGCAGCAATCAGCAGCAGCGCAGCGGTGGCGGCCCACCTGGAACGAGTGGCGCAGGCAGGCGGTGGCAGAGGGCACACCCGCAGGCACGCCTGCAGGGAGCGAAATGGTTGCAGTGAGAGAGCAGGTTGGAACCACTGCGGCTGGCTGCCAGTGGCTCGAGTGCACGCAGCATCACTTGTGCGAACACCCTGCACCTGCCTGCACTACTGCAAGCCACTGATGCCCAGCAGGGGCCACCGACTGCCACCTGCCACTTGCATGCCGGCGTCTCCCGCCACCCCAGCCCACCCCACCCCATCCCGCCTCGCCCCACCTGGCAGGGAGGCCAGGC
>VIYQ01002240.1:0-18307 GCA_009928355.1 Chlorella sp. CH2018 | reverse complement strand
GCAAGGCACCCCACCAGCCATGCAGTCCACACTAGCAAGTCCCCGCGGAAGGCACACCACACCAGCCATGCACCCCACACCAGCCAGGCCTCACCGCGGAAGTCAGTCAGCAGCCGTGGGTCTATCGGCAGCGGCAGGCCCCGCTGCTGCCGCTGCGCCGCCGCTTGCAGGATTGCCAGCACCACCACTGCCCTGCCTCGGGCGGCGGCAAAGTGCAGTGGAGTGCTGGAGGGGGTCCATGGGTCGGTGCGGCCTAAGCTGGCCGCCACGTTGCAGCGCACTGGGAGAGGGGAGAGGGTGGGGGCATGCGCCAGGTGTGAAAGGGATTGCTGCTACGCTGCACGGTGACACGGCGCATAGCTCAGCATGGTGCAGCACCGGCCACCCTGGCCCGCCACAGTCAGTGTCCGGAACGAGGTTCAGAATCCAATCCTGCGCAAGCCGGCGCTCTCACCAGTCAGGGAGGCTCCAAAGTGAATCAGGCGCTGCACGGCTGCCAGGTGTCCCTGGTGGGCCGCCAGGTGCAGCGGGGCGGTGCCGCAGCTGGCCCGCGAATCAATGTACCTGCACACACGCCAGCGGGATTGCACAACAGCGTGAGCTCATGCAAAGTCAGGCAGCAAGTGAAATAGGAGCGATCGCTGCACCCTGCAATGACTCACCCTGCACCCTGCACCCTGCACCCTGCGCCCCTTCCACCGCTGGTTTGCCCCCCACCTGTGGTGCCCCTGGCTATCAGCCAGCAGCGCGTCCCGCAGCAGCTGCTCCGGCTGGCCGGCAGCAGTCGTGACGAGCGAGTCGTCACCCAGCAGTGCGTCAATCGCCTCAGCGCAGCCGTACAGGGCTGCAGCAGAGCAGTGCAGCCCATGAATTGGCAGCAGCGGCGATGGGGCATGTGCAAGCCACACATGCCTGCCATGCACACCGGCAACAGCATAAGTCACAGCGATTGCGCGCAGCATGCCCCATGCACCAGTCAATCCTGCGCAACAGCTCCACACCTGCGTAATGAAGCGCATTTCGCTCCTGCAGCCGGTCAAACAGGGTGGCGTCCGCCCCGGCGCCCAGCAGCAGGCACACGCAAGCAGGGGCGCCCGCCTTGCAGGCCAGCATGAGCGGCGTTTGGCCGTGCATGTTCTTCTGGTTCACCTGCGAGCAGGGGCCAGAAGGAAAAAAGAAAGCGGGCCGCCTGAGATGAAAGATTGGGCACCAAACGGCTGCGGCTGCGTGCGCATGGTGGTTGGGGGCCCCCTGCAGGGAAACAATTGTGGCAACCTCCCCAGCACTGTTTTCACTGGTGCACGGCACATCGCATGCGGAAGAGTGCGTACAGAGGACGCACCGTCTTGGCAAACGAGCGGCGGGCAGCCTTGGGCTGCCGCTCCCGCCCCGCCCGCTGCAGCGCCGCCAGCACCCGTTCCAACAGCTCTGCATCGCCGCTGGCGGCTGCCACGTGCAGCGGGCTCATGCTGCAGGGGTGAGAGTGGGTTGAACGGGTCGGCAGAGCCAGGGCAGCGGCGGTTTAGAGTCTAAGCGCGCCTCAGGCGGCAGCGGCGGCGGCGGAGGCCGGCGGCAGGACCTCACCCGTCCAGGGTACAGTAGGCAGCTGAAGCTGGGCTGGACCGCATGATCTGCGCTGGTAGGGTAGGCGGGGCTTCAGGAGGCCTTGCAGGCACTTTGGCCGCTTACCAAGAGCCTCCACCCGGCCCCCCGCTTGCCTCATCCGCAACTTGAAAGCTTCCTGAGCGGCATGCAGAGAGCAGCGCCGCGCCCTGCCGCTTGCGGTGGGGCAGCGAAACCCCCTGCCCCATTCTTTGTGCTTGAAGCTGCTTGAAAAGGCTCCTGATCGAAGGAGGGTGCCGCGCATATGTTTGTGGGGCCTGCAATGCGCGCGCAGGTACCCACCCGCCGGCGCGCTCATGCGGTCGGCCCGTGCCCCGAAGCTCGAGGTTGGAGGCCGAGCTGAGCTGCTCCAATGTGTTTCCAGAGGATGGATCGAATCCCTGGCATTGCAAGGATGCCTTAGTTGCATCCCTGACGCGTTTGCTGCAACCAGGCATGCAGCGTGGGCCACGCATCATTGCAGTGGGACAAGCCGTTACCGCCGAGGGGTGGGTGGCGCTGCGTGTTACCGCTCAGGCACACCCGTCTTCATGTGCGACTTCGCTTGGGAAATTATGCCAAGCGCAGGCGATTCGGGTAACCAAAGAGCTGGTAGGCTGTGCTCTAGTGTGCTGTGGAGGCTGTGACACAGAGCGCTCTGCCGCAGCGGCTCGGCGCCTGCTGTGGTGCGCTGAGCGGCAGGGGGCTTTCTCGGCCTCCGCTCCCTGCGGCCTCTGGTTCCGCTTCCTCAAGCCTTTTCAGTGCGCTAGTAGCCTCACAAATCCACACCGACTCGCGCAAGTGCAAGGAGGAGCGGAGGAGCCAGCCGGAGCCATGCGCCAGGCCGCTGCACTGACTCTGGTTATGCTCACATGCTTTGGTAAGCATTGGGAGCTGTTACCAGGTCCCGGCGGCTGTGCACAGCGCCCCTTGAGCTGGCCCGCCATCACCGGGTACCCTTGTCAGCGTGCCGCAGCCACCCTCACCGCGTGACAACAGTCCACGGAACTCATTGCAGGCCTGCAATCGCGCGCTGCGCCGATACAAGCCAAACGCCGCCGCCCCTGCCGCCGCCCCTGCCGCCTCCCGCCACATGTCAGTCCCTCCTGCACCCCCGCCACTGCTTGCAGCATGCGGCGTTGCCGGCCGGGAACTGCTGGCCAAGAAGAAGCCGTTTGCTGCCAACCTGTATGAAGCAATCGGCAAGAGCGGGCTGTCCATCACCAAGCTTGCCGTCGACGTGAGTGGCGGCAATGCTGCAGGGGGCGCAAGGGCGAGATCTGAGATCTTGAGCGGCCGCGCAGTTCTGCGCTCTCCCTTCCAACTTGCTGCGGCAACAACGTACCTGGCGCACTCTCTGCAACCTGCCATGAACAGTAGAGCAGCACGCTCACGCTCCTCTGATGACTCCCTTCCAGGCCATCTCACCCCCCTCTCTCCACCTTGGCGCGCTTCCGACCATTCCCCTGGCCTGCAGGCGTCCGGGCTGGCAAGCCAGGTGGCCAACCCCAACCTGCGCATCACACTACTGGCCCCCAGCAGTGAGACGTGCCTGTCGGGGGATTGTTGCACCTGCCACTCGTCGCCGCTGCGGAAGGTGCCAGGCGCTGCTGCCGCCGCCGCCGCCGCACCCACCCCGACCCTCTCAACCTCGCCGATCCCCTCCCTCTCTCGCAGACGCCGGCTGGCAGCGCTACTTCCAGGACTGCCGCACCGGCGTGCCCGAGTACTGGAACGCCGCCAAGTTCTGCAGCCTGGAGCAGCTGCTGGACCCGGCCAACCGCACCAAGCTGCAGCAGGTGTGTACATGTGTGTGGCGGCAGGAGGCTTTCTGAGGGTGGCGGCAGTGAGCCTGCGGTTGCCCAGTGTACAATGCACCAGCAGAGGCTCTGCTTCTTCATACGGAATGCAGCGCCCAGTGCGGCGGGCACACACACCCAACCTGTGCGTTCCCCTCCCTCCCTCCCCCGCCGCAGCTGCTGAAGTACCACATGGTGCTGGAGCTGCTGCCGCTGCAGCAGGGCAGCAAGTTCTGGCACGAGGGCCTCAAGTTTTACCAGGCCAAGACCCTGCAGTCGCTCAATATTGTGCAGGTGGGTGCTGCGCCTGGCTGTGGGTGCTGCGTTCAGCTGCTGGGACAGTACTACTGTAGCTGAGGCGGCGGCGGCGGCGGCGCTGACCTGCCGCTGCGCAGCAGCAGGTGGGGCAGCCCATCTATGCGTCCTGCTGCTGCTTGCTGGCATAGACCGTGCCTTCATCAAACCGCAAGACAAATCCCCTGCACGCTGCACTTGCCGCCCCGCAGCTGCGCTGGTGGACGATGCTGGACAGCAGCGGCGGCTTTGAGGCACACGGCACCGGACGCGATGGGCTGGTGCTGACTGCTTTCTCCGACCGGGCGGCCGGCAAATCGCTGCTGCACGTGGTGGATAACGTGCTTACCTCCTTCCCCTCGCCATTCTGAGAGCTGCCCGCGTCTTGGGAGGGCCACACGCCGCCAGATCTATGGCGGTGCACATGCACATCTGTCCAGATCTGTCCCGCACTGCACATCCGCTCTCCGGCCCCTGCCATCCGCCCCCGATTATTCATCACTGCTCGGTCTGTACTCTCTCTTAGCACCAGGATCTGAACCTGTAACGAGACAATCGTTATAAGAGGAGAGGAAATGCTGCAAAGGGGCCATTGCGGAGAGTGGGCGGGCTAGCGCACTGCCACGTGGGCGGGTGCACCGTCCGCCCATCTCCTACTCCTCGGCTAGCAGGCGCAAGCCAGGTACCGCTGTCGGGGGCTTCCGCGCACGCATTAAAACTCGTCAGGCGCGGTACTGCACATGGTAGAGTTTGAGAAATAAAGAGTCCCGGCCCTCCCAGAGATCTGACGCTGTGCACGCTGCGGCCGCCGCCCTCCCCATAGCCAGGGGTTGGCGGCGCCGCGCACACATCTCTCCTGTCCGCTGCCTTTGTTAGCTGTACACAGTCGGCCCAAGGCCCCCTCCCGCCCCTCCGGCCCCCTTTCAAAGGTACCCGGCCGGCAGTATGGTCTCCCGCAAGCAGCTTGCAGCTCTCCTGCTGCTTGTGCTGGCCGCCGCAGGTGTGTGAAGTGCAATTGGAACGGTCGCCGCTCCGGCAAGGGTGCCGGAGCGCCGCCGCGTTTTGGCTCTCCCAGCCGGCGATGCCTCAGGGGCCGCCGCCTGCCCTGAAAGGCTACACCATGCGTCTTGAGCCAACAGGAATGCGCCGCGGGGCGCCCGGAGGGTACCGCCGCCAGTGCCGGCTGCCCTTTCAGTCGCCGCCGCCGCCGCCGCCGGCTCCTGACCGCTCGTCGCCCCCCTCCCCCCGTGCCCCTGCAGCCACGGGCCGTGAGCTGCAGGCCAAGAAGGTGACTCCGACTCCTTACGCCGCCAACCTTTACGAGGCCATCAACAAGGCGCAGCTCTACACACTCAAGGCCGCCATCGACGTGAGTGGAGGGGCGGGCAGACGGGGTGCCAGCAAGGCGGGCTGCTGGCATTCAGCCCCCCCCCGCTGTGGCACAGCCGCCAAACTCGATGCGAGTGACTCACCCTAGCTTCCCCCTTGCACCTCCCGCCCGTGGCAGGCGTCGGGCCTGGCCACCGCCTTCATGAACCCCAACCTGGATGTGACCCTGTTTGCCCCCACCGGTGAGCAGTGTTGACCGCAGCTCATGCCGCCGCCCGGCCCCACGCCGTGCGCAGAGGTGCCTACCGGCCCCGCTTGCACCGCTAACCCCGGCGGACTGCTCGACGGCGCGCTGACAGCTTGTGCTGCCTTTAAAGCTTGCGCCCTACACGAGTCTAACGCCGTGTTCTCGCTCCCACACCGAAGGCCGTCTGGCAGCGCCTGAGCAAGGACTGATCTTCCCTGGTGTACTGCCCCACCCCCGCCCTGTGCAGAGGCCGCCTGGCAGCGCTTCTACAAGGACTGCGCCAACCCTCCCAAGAAGCCCGCTGACGTCGCCAAGTACTGCTCCCTGAACAAGCTCACCACCGCCAACAAGGCGGAGCTGCAGCTGGTGAGCAGAATGGGCAGAGCGCCGCCGGGCGCAGCGGTGGGGTGGTGCAACACGACGGGCAGCGGCAGCCACAGCGGGGCTTGCCAAAGCTGATGCGTTGCACCGCCAGCTTTTAGGGCGTGAAACATGACGGAGAGGAGGGGCCCGGGCACGTGCCACTCAGTGAGCGCCGGAGAGCGGCGGGCACCGCCTGCTTCACCGCCTGCTGCGCTCAGCTGCCACTGCGAGGCTGCCGCTTGTCACCCTGCTCACTGCCGCTGTGCTCCCTCCCCGCTGCTCCCATCTGCAGTTTGTGCAGTACATGGTGCTCTATGGCAAGGCTGTCGTGCAGGCGGGCAACGACTGGTGAGGGATGAGGGGTGTGGGGGCTGGGGACCGAGGCGTCCATGTGCCTGCCGGCGGTTGCCTCTGCGCCCCAGCCCTGCCGCCGCCGCATGGGCTCTGTGTGCTGGAGCCGCCTGCCCGGCCCTGAAGCAGCGTAGCTGCCCATCTGAAGAAGTCCTGGAAGCTCCTCCCAACTGCAGGTGGCCCATTGGCAAGACGTTTGTGAAGAAGCCCACCCTGATGAACAAGAACATCATGCGGGTGCGCAGCCGCTCCCAAAACCTAGACTGTGCACTGCGCCGCTGGCCGTGAGCTGCTGATTTGCCATGCCATGCGCGCAGTGCGCGCCTTGCAGCGACCGCCGGGCCCTCAAGTCAGCCTCCCTGCACTCATCAGGCCCTTCCTCCAACGCCCCGCCCCGCAGCTGCGCTACCTGGCGCCGTATTTTGAGGCGCACGGCACGGGCCGCGACTCCAACGTCACCATTCCCAACCTGGGTGCTGGCAAGTCGGTGATGCACGTGGTGGACAACGTGATCACCTACTCGCCCCTGGGTTGAAGCATTTTGAACCGGCCAGCGCCGCCGCGTGGTGCCAGCACCCATCAGGACGAGCGCAGCAGCACCCGCCGCTAGATGCTAGGCAGCCAGCCGTCGCTTGTTGACGCCAGCACAGCTCTCGCCTGCATGACCAGTGCCGCCAGTTTTCTTGCTACTGCCTGAGGCACGCACTTCCGACCCTCTCTGACTACATCCCTGCGCATTTCGATTTCGATTCGTCCTGATCTGTCCCCGATGCCCTGATTGCTCTATTCTATTCCTTCACGAGTTGCTGCAATGTGCCTGACGCACCAGCCAGCCACCCGCTGTAACATACCGATTACACTCAAAAATACGTGCTACGGATGTGGAAGATCTCAGCTGCTGATCAGCAGGTCCTTGCAAAACATACCAGGCATGCCGCTACTGGTGGAGTGTACGACACTGCAAACAGTTTGTCGTGGGCGGCCACTGCCCAAGCCGCCCTGCAGCTCTGCACCCCAGAAAAAATCATAGCTGCAGCGCTGCTGGGCCCGCTACCTTGCCCAAGCTGCTCCAGTTGCAGTCCCTCAGCTGGCCGCCCGCTCCGCCTGCACTTGGAGCACCACCTTGCCTCGCGTGTGCCCGCTGTACACCAGCTGGTGCGCTTCGCTGCGAGTCCAAGATGCAGCGGGCAGCAGATATGAGAGGTGCGGCCCGGGGCAGCGGAAAAGCACGTGTGGGTGCAGCGGGCAGCGGGAATGGCAAAAGCACTGCCTGGTGGCACCAGACCGCGGCGGGTGGGCAGCGCTGAAGCAGACAAGGCCAGCTGGATCAGCTCGAATTCGAACAGTCAGGGGGGCGGGGCAGCATCACCAGCATCACCCGCTGCCCGCCTGCTGTACTGCGCTCCCAGCCATCCACGCCTGCCCTACGCCCCTCTCACCTGGCTTGCGCCAGCGGCATCACCGCCTGCACATGCGGCCGCAGCTTCCCCGCCGCAACCAGCTCCGCGATCTGGTGCATGTCCGGGCCAGCCGACACAAACAGCGTTTCGTAGCGGGGCCCCAGATGCAGCAGCGCCCGCAGCTTGCTGCGTGACAGGGGAGTTGGGTTGCAGCACGCCGCGGCCTCCTCAGAAGATTGCGCCCTGCCACAGCTGTGTCGGGCAGCGCGTGTGTTTTGGGTGTGGGCAGCCCTGGCAATGTTGTTAGGCAATCGCAACCCTAATCTGCGCATGGGCGCCCATCCCTTTGATGCCGGCTCACCCTTTGATGATGGGCCACAGAGAGAACTGGGCATACAGGTTGACAAAGGTGCCGCTGCGCTTCAGCACCTGCACCCCCAGCAATGGACGACAACTGGCGGTGATGTATGTTGGGCATCCACTGCCACACACCCCAGGCGCGAGGGCTGAATACATGCTGCGGAGGGGCTGGCAATCAAGCAAAAACCGCAACGGCTGCGCTCCTGTGCACCGCTGTAGGAGTTGCCTAGGCGAAGGCTCACCTTCATGCTGCGGGTCTCATACTCCCCGCCGACCAGATCAATCACCGCATCCACTGGGCTGTCGGCAAGGACTTCTTCAAACCTGCAGGCGGGGGCAATGCAGAAAGCAACGTTGTGCAGCAGTGGAGGCCAAGCCTCGCAACGTGCAGCACCCAACATCCACCCTTGAGCCCAGCAAGCGGCTAGCGGCTAGCGGCTAGCGTTACAAGCAGCTCGCACTCGAGCAGCAGCTGACCCGCCGACCACTGGCACAAAACGCACCGCTGCTGCTTGTAGTCGATGACTTGGTCAGCGCCCAAGCCGCGCACAAAGTCGGCATTGGCGGCAGAGGCAGTGGCCACCACCTGCCCGGGAGGAGCAGAACAGGTTGTTTGTGTCTCCATGCAGCATCAGGGCAATTGCTTTTGAACAGCCTGCTGAACAGCCTGCTGAGCGGTGGCGCGGTATGCAGTAGTGCGGCAGCTGCGCCCCACCTCCATGCCCTGCGCCTTGGCTATCTGCACAGCGGCGCTGCCCACGCCGCCCGCCGCCGCATGCACCAGCACCCGCTGGCCCGGCTGCAGCCGGGCTGCCTTGAGGGCTTGGAAGGCCGTCAGGGCTGCAGGGCCAGGAAGGGAGGATGGAATGCCGTCCCTGAGTTGCCGCTCAGTCGCCGTTGACATGTCCGAACACGTAAGTGAAATTGATGATCGGTTGCGAGGGGGGAGGATCTCCGGAGGGCAGGGGCCATGTCGGCAGGCCGCTACTGCCACCCGCCACCAGCAGCACTCTCCAGCCGCTTTCCTCACCTGTGAGGCACAGCGCTGCCGCATCGGTGTAGCTGACGCCCTCCGGAATGCGGGCCAGATGCGCGGCGGGCACGGAGCAGAGCTCGGCGTAGGTGCCCCATGCCACCTCTGGCCGCCAGCCGTCGACGCAGGCAAACACTCGGTCCCCCGGCTTGAAGGTGCCCCCCTCATCGCCCTCGACCACATCCCCCGCCAAATCGCCGCCGGGCACCTGAAGTGAGGGCAGGTGCTGCCTAAATGAGCTCCCCGCCACTAAACTCCTCGCCAATAAGACACAGCAGCAGCAGAGGCGTACTTGCGTCCCCGCCAGGAGATGCTGCGCAGCTGCCCCGGCAAGCATTGGACTCTGTGCTCAAACAGCCCCCACAGATCACCTTGGGCAGCGTTGCCATGAACCGTGGGATGAAGCCCGTGGCCGTCTTGTACACGCTGCGGTTGACGGCGGTGGCAACCACGCGCACCAGAACCTCGCCCTTGCGCCGCGCGGGCGGCGGCCAGTCATCCGCGAGCCGCAGCTGCTCTTCAGGGTTGTACGCTTCCAGCACCACAGCCTTCATGGTGTCGCCTGCAGTGGGAGGGCGCGTGAGCTTGGGTGTGAGCAGCCAGAGAGCTGGTCCCAGCCAAGGGCTGCAGAAGCGGCGGCTGCCGGCACATTCCGCCAGGGCCGCCCCGCGCCGCCAACCCTTTGCGCGGGGATAGCATCGGCGCCTGCGGGGGCGCTCACTGGTTCCTGTGCTCCGTTTGCCAGCCGCTGGAGAGCTTTGCCCTGCGCACACTGGGCTCTGTGGGGCCTCGCGCGTTGCGACCGCTGCCAAACGAATCGGAAGCAGGCGCCGTTGTTTGGGGCTTTGGGGAGCGTGGCGGCGATCCTTTGATACTGCACAAGCCTGCAGAGCGCCCTGCCCCTCTGCTCCGCCGCGCTGTCCAAATGATGCGTCACCGCTCACTCACTGCTCACTGCCCTCCCTCTCGCACATGGAAGCTTTTCGACGCATGGGCCGCAGCCCTGCCCTGCTTCTAGCTGTTCAATTCACAACAAGGCAGCGGCGGCAGCATCGCAGCAATGTGGCACACATGAAATGAACGATGCAGCCACCTTGCGGCGGCCTGCGCTCACTGCCGCTTCCGCCGCCGCCGCCAGCAGCATGCTGTCCAGTCTGTCAACGCTCAAGGCAATCAGTGGTGCCCGAGCCGCCTGTCGCTCATGGGTCTGACCGCAGGTCAACGCTCAACCGCGGTCAAAGCGCTCAGAGGTGCTTCTCCACCAGGGCCTTGAGCCGGTCCTTGGCAGCACCCACCAGCTCGTCCACCTTGGCGCCGTCCTTCCACACCTGGCCAACACGTGTGGCAATGGGGAGCAGGGTGGGTTTGTGCAACCAAGCTTGCAGCCATGCTGTGAGCAGGCAAGTGCGGAAGCAGCAGCCTGTCACAGGTGGCCAGCACCGAAACATGCAGCCAAATGCGCACTGCTGCTGATCACGGCTGTCAAGAGCAAACAGTGCCCACCGGGACGGCGGGCAGGGCAGAAGCACTGCCAGCTGCACAGGCAGCACCCAATCTGCATGGCAGCATCCCTTCCGGCAGCAGCAGCGCCAGATGTTCTTTTTCCACCAGCACCCACCTGGAAGGTAGGCATAGCAGAGATGCCGCAGGCCGCCGCCACCTGCTCCACCTCATCCACGTCCACCTGAAGGGGCAAGGGTGTAACATAACAAGCGGACACATGAGAACCAGTCGGAAGCGGCGCCATGAGAACCAGTGGGAAGCGGCGCCCGCGCCTGCCCAGCAACATGTCCGCGTGCCGCTCTCGGCGACGCAGCACGGTCACAGAGCCGGAACTCAGCAGCGCGCAAGGCGCTTCCTGCTCCAACAAAATGTCGAGATCACACGCAAAGACAGCGGCCAGCGTGGTACCAACCCTGGCTGTTCTCCAACTGCGTCCACAGCGCCCCAACAGGGGGCCAGCTGGTGAGGACAACAGCGCGACAACGGACATGACGAAGTAAAAGAACATGACTAAAAGCCTATCAAATAAATCAATCCTCACCTTGAGGAACACCACGCCCTCAAACTGCGTGGACAGCTCCTCAAAGTAGGGGCCAATCATGCGGCAGGGGCCGCACCTGCGCAGGCAAAGGCCAG
This sequence comes from Chlorella sp. CH2018, assembly GCA_009928355.1. Classification (NCBI taxonomy): domain Eukaryota; kingdom Viridiplantae; phylum Chlorophyta; class Trebouxiophyceae; order Chlorellales; family Chlorellaceae; genus Chlorella; species Chlorella sp. CH2018. Next base: position 7,390 of record VIYQ01002240.1, on the reverse strand, counting down.
GCAGCAGCAGAGTGGAACCGGGCAAGGTGAGTGAGCGATGCCGGGTGGAGCGGCGAGCACTGGATGAGCGGCCGGGAGCACAGCGAGGCGGCTGCCGGTGGCGGCTGCAAAGATCACATCCGCACTGCAAGCCAGCGAGCATTGGTTCTGGTAAAACAGCGGCCACCCGCCGCAGCAGCCCAATCGGCAGCAGCAGCCCATGGCGGCAGCTTAGCAGTCCGGCCTTGCTAGCACACCCAACCATCACACGGCGGGGCACGCACCAGGTGGCGGTGAAGTCCACAACCACCGTCTTGCCCGCGTTGGCCGCCAGCTGCTCATCCCACTCTGCCTTGCTGTGCACCACGATGACCTGCGGGTGAGCAACGGCACTCACTGAGCAGCTGAGCCCGGTGGGCACCGGGAAGCAAGGCGACGGCGGGCGGCGGCGCCGCCAGCCAAGAAACCGCTTGCGTCCGGCCCGCGGCTGCGCTGCAATGGCGGCGGTATCCGAGCAGCCGCACGAGCTGGCCAGCGGCGGGCCAGGCCGCGTGAGGGGCCCAGCCGAGCAACGTTCAACGGGCCCATCGCGCTGACCGCTCCGCGAGGAACTAGATCGCGCTATCCACAGTCCCCTGGTGGCATGACACGCCCTGCGGCAGCCATCGCCAGAGCCGACGATCACCAAAGCCCCGCCCACCTTGCCGCCAGCCATGTTTGCAAGCTTGTACGAGATGGGTCGAGTGGCACGGACGGGAGCTTGGATGGGCGGAGGCCCGAGGCAAGCTTGAGCAGTGCCGCCGCCAGCTCACCGCCGCGGCGCTCTGCCCTGCCTCTGCCGCCAACTGGGTGGCTGTGGCACCGCTGCTATCGCATCCGGCAGACTACCCACATCGTTTGAGCAGCCTGCCAGGTTCTCCGGCCGCCGCGCTGGGCTCCTGGTCTGGCCCCCGAGCGCTGGCAGCGAAGCTTCGGCGATGCACCCGTCCCTGTCAGGATCATCAGTTGTCCTGTAGCATCGCATACCTACGCCGGCCGCCCAGAGGGAGCTGAGCCGCTGCACCGCCGCCGGCGCCACCGCTGCAGCTGCCAACCGACAGCCGCCGGCGCCCGGGGCCGCGGGCCCGCACTAGCCAGCCATGGCGGCCCCTTCACCGCTCAAGGAGCTGGTGTGCGGCATCTGCCTGGCGGACCTGCTGTCGGAGCAGGGCGGCGCCGAGCTGGGAGAGCTGGACAGCTGCTCGCACAGGCATGTCGGGGCGTCCGCCCGAGCGCCCGGCTGGATAGCAATGGCACCATTTGATGTGCTTGCCTTGCCTCCATGCATACTGCAGGTACAGGCAGACGTGTACCTGGGGTGCTGCCTGACTGTGCCGAGCGCACCACCAGTCTGGAGGGTCGATCGTGCAACTGTTGTCCGACCGGCTGTCGCCTCCCCACTTGCCGCAGGTTCTGCTTTCCCTGCATCAGCAAGTGGGCGGAGATCGAGAACAGCTGCCCCTTCTGCAAGCAGCGCTTTGCGCAGCTGCGACGCAAGCGGCTGCCGCCGGCGCGCGCGCTGGTGGGGGTGGACGCCTCCGGAGAGCTGCCGGGGACGTATGTTGACCGCACTGCCGTGGAGGAGCGCAACCAGGTGTGCTGCCGTGGAGCATGCTTCAGCTGTTGAACGGCAAGCGGCTGTTGAAACATCGGCATGGCAACGGGTGTCCCAGCAGCAGCAGCAGCTGCAGCAGCGTGAGCGGAGACGCATGTGCAGGAGTGCTGCTCACGCTTCGCCGCTGCGTTCCAAACCGGTCATTGCCGGCTCGCTGTGCCGGCTTGACCTGGTGCCCTCCCGCTCTGCCTGCCGCGCAGCGAGTGGTGTTTGAAGACCCGAACTTTCAGCAGGTGGGATGCTAGTGCTGATTGTTGTGTCGCTTCAGGGATCCTCTGCCCTGTGCACTGCTGAGTGCCGTGGCCATGCATGCCTGTCAGCGGCAGCGGCTGCAAAAAACGCAGCAGTGCCTCCTCACAACTGCCTCCGCCTACTCTGCCTTTGCAGTGGATTGACGACCTGGCCTGCCTGATCTGTGGAGCTGGTGACAATGACGAGCAGCTCATGCTGTGCGAGGGTGCGCTGTTTCGGTGGGGTGGGGACTTTCAATGCGTTAGTTCTGGTCAGGGAGCGCGCATGCCACTGCTGCTGCTGCTTTTGCCGCCGCTGCTGCCACGCTCACTGCCAGGCGGTGGCGCCTGTGGCCGCCGCCCTTACCTGCCTTGCTCAATGTATCCTGTTGTTCCCTGCCCACCACACGCCGCCTGCAGAGTGCGACCGTGCATGCCACAGCTACTGCCTGGGTCTACCAGAGGTGCCAGCTGAGGCCTGGTTCTGTCCAGAGTGCACCCGCCGCCGCCAGCGCCGCTCCCGGCAGCAGCCCCAGCAGCAGCGCCAGCCGGCGCGGCAGCGGCGCCCTGCTGCAGCGGTCGGAGGCCGGGCGCGGGCAGGAGGGGCGGCAGCGTCTGGGCGGCGGAGACGGCGGCGGGAGGAGGAGGCAGAAGTGGTGGACCTCGCGGCACTGTCTTCGTCCGAGGAAGGCGAGCTGGAAGATAGCCCAGAGCAGCGGCCTGCGCGGCGGCGGCGCACCGCGGCAGCGGCCGGCGGCGCTCGGCGGGCGGCCAGTGGGGGTGCAGCGGCGGGCGGGCGCGGCCGGCGGGAGGACTTGTCTGACTTTATTGTGTCGGATGAGGAGGAGGAGGAGGAAGACTGGAGCTTGGATGAGGAAGAGGAGCGGTGAGGGTCTGTGCTGGATGGGCTGTGGGTTGGTGGACCTGCAGGGTCCGCACCTGATGGGCTCTGCGGTTGGTGCACCTGCTGCTGCTGGGCGCTGCGCAAAACTTGCCATCTCATGCATAACCATGAGGACAGCTGATGTTCAATCTGCGTGCTGCTGCCGCTGCTCTTGCAGGCCCGCCCGCCGCCGCGGCGGCAGGGGTGGTGCGGCAGCAGCAGGGCAGCAGCGACGGCGGGCAGCCGGGCGGCAGCCGGCGCGGCGGCGGCGGCAGGTCTCCTCTGATAGCGATGCTTCCACTAGAGACCAGTTCATTGACTCGGGTGAGCCGGCTGCTTCCATCGTTTCCTTGGATGGTGCGGTTGGATGGCTTGCAGCTGTTGAGGTGGTGCGCACGGGTTGCGAGTAGCAGCCAGCTGATGCTCGCATGGGGTTGCTGCACCCTTTGCTGCAACCAGCCGCTTGGATCCCCGCTCCCTCTGGTGGCCGTGCTGCGGATGAGGATGAAGCTGGCTTCACCTGCCACTGCAAAGAATTCTGTGCATTCTGTCAGGTTCTTCTGCCAGTTTTCTTGCAGATGAAGAGGAAGCAGACTTCACAGATAGCGGCAGCGAGGAGGAGGCAGCAGTGGACGAGCTGGAGGAAGAGGAGCAGCCTCTGCTGGCCCGCCTTCAACGGCGTGGTGCAGCAGGCACAACACGTGCAGCGGGCACAGCACGCACAGCAGGCACCTCGCGGTCCGCCGCTGCGCGCAGTGGCAGTGCCGGCGTCAGCAGGCGTGCGGCACAGCAGGGCCGGCGAGGCGGCAGCGGCCGGGCGGCAGCGGGCAGCGGCAGGCAGCGGCCCAGGGCAGCAGCAGCAGCGGCGGCTGATAGAGATGCACCCACGGAGGCCCACAGGTGCCGCAACAAGTCTGCAAGTGATCGCACTCAATGCATCGCATGGCACTGCTCTTCAGTGCTCTGGCGTCTGTGCGAGTAAGCCCCCATTCCCGCTGAGAACTGTGCTGTTGCCCCTGCTGCCTGCCCCCCAGGCAAGTGAATGCGCTGGCGGCCAACTGGGAGGACCTTCGGCAGGGCGCCACTTCCTTTGCTGCTGTCCGCCGGGCAGCGTCTGGAGGCTCCCCTGGGGCAGCAGCAGCAGCAGCTGCAGCAACGGGCCAGCCGCAGCGACGGCGCCTGGTGCGAGCAGGCGCACTGGGTGGCGGCGCGGGGTCCTTCGGTGGGGCAGCAGCGGCAGGAGGCAGCGGGCGCAGCCCTGGCGAAGTGGTGGACTTGTTGGATGGCAGCCCCCTGCCAGGCCGCTTGCCTGCCCGGCGGCAGTCTGGCGCAGCAGCAGGAGCAGAGGCAGCAGCAGATGAGCAGCGGTCTTGGGAGGCGCTTGCAGCAGCAGTAGGCGGTGATGCCGGCGGGCGGCGGCGCTCGGGCGCCAGCAGGTGCGCTAGTGCGCTGGGTTGCCTGAGATTCACCCACCTGTGCTTCCGGCCTTGCCCGAGGGCAATGCATGCTGTCGCAGAGGTACCTTGCAACTGCACTTGCTGCTGCTGCTGCTGCTGCTGCTGCTGCTGCTGCTGCTCCTGCTGCTGCTCCTGCTGCTGCTGCTGCTGTCCCAAGGAGCGGTGCCCCATGGCGACATGTCCAGCCTGGCTTTGTTTCTCATCGCTATTGCTTGGTGCAGGCCGGATGAGGAGGAGGATGACAGCGACCTTGACCTGCCACTGACTGGTGAGGCTTTGGTGACTTGACAAGCGCGCTGTGCCAGCCTGGCTTGGCATGTGTGTGCGCTGCAGGCCGCTCACCTTCATTCCTCACGCCCGTTCGCCAGTCAGCCATTCGCTGCACGGAGCACTGTCTTGTGCACTGCAGGCCACCTGCCCTGACTGAGGTGCACGTGCCCAAGTCTGCTTCCCATGCACCCTGCCCTATGCAGTGCGCATTCGGCGGCAGCTGCTGGAGGCTCGCCGCAGAGGCTCACAGCTGCTGCCCCGCCAGCAGTCGGGCGGCGGCACACCAGCCGCTCCTCTGAGCACCGGCCGGCGAACCGCTCGCGACATGCGTCTGCTAGCGGCGGCAGCACGTGGTGGCGGCAGGACGCCCGGCAGTGCAGTGCAGCCCTTCCGCATCCCACGGCAAGCCAGCCGGGAGGGAGGGGCAGCGCCGGCAAGCGGTGGCGGTGGCGGCGGATCTTCGCCGGCGCAGCAGACGCAGCAGCGGGCACAGCAGGCACAGCAGAGCGGGCCCAGCAGGAACCCATTCACTCGCTACCAGCTGAGTGGGCCGGCGCCTGCCACACGCACCAGCAGCGGACCACCGGGCGGCGCCGGCAGCACAGCCCCACCCCCCAAGGAGTGCCCTCGGGTCACCAGCCCTCGCGGCTGGGCCGGGAGCAGCGGGCCGGCAGCCCAGCGGCAGCAGCTGCCGCAGGCACAGCAGGCGCCGGGCAACCAGCTGCAGCGGCGGTGGTCCGGGGAGCGCCAGGGCAGCATACACTTGAACCCGGATGGAGGCAGCCCGCGGCGCCAGCGGCCTGCGCAGCAGCCCCTGGCTGGCGTGCTCTGGGGTTCCCAGGCGGCCCCTCCGCCGCAGTGGCAGCACCAGCAGCATGAGCCGCACCGCCTGCCGGTACAGCAGCAGCAGCAGCAGCAGCAGCAGCAACAGCAGCACCAACAGTGCCTCCAGCAGCGAGCAGTGCCCTCTCCAGGCATCTCTCCACCTCCTCCCTGGCACCAGCAGCAGCAATGGCAGCCCGGCCCTGCCGGCTACACCCCACACGCCACACCAGGCAGCACAGGGGGCGGCTGGGCAACTGGCGGCCGCGGCAGCAGCGATTTCAGCTTCTACAGCGTGCAGGAATCGCTGCCGCTGCGCTCTGGCAGCCGATCTCTGGAGCCACCAGCGGCAGGCAGTGGAGTGGTGGGCAGCGGCTCAGAACGCTGGGCTGCTGCGGGCCGGACGCCGCCGCTGCCTGCTGCCCAGCAGGCGCAGCAGCAGTTGCAGCAGCAGGAGGCGCAGCAGGCACAGCAGGCGCCACGGGAGTCGCCACGCAGCCGTCCACCGCAGAGCAAGCACGAGATTTTGGAGCGGCTGAAGCCGCTGCTCAAGCGCCGGCTGGCGGAGGGGCTCCTGAGCCGCGAAACTTACAAGCTGGTGAGGCATGCCGGTTGTGCAAGCGATGCATTTTGCTTGTGTCCTGCCGCCCGGCCGCCGCGTTTAAGGCCTGCCCACACCTCACTTGAAGCCTCCATCTGATGTATGCTGCTGGATGGTCTGGATGTCTGCTGCTGTCTACAGCTCTGGATGGTCCGCCCGCTGCCCTGCATGGCATGCCGGCAGATCTGCCTGTCTTGTGCAGCTCGGCTCTGCCCAGCTGGCATGCCTGCTGTGGTATTGATTTATCACCCACCCCCTCCCCTCCCCCACAGGCGAACAAGGCGGCAGTCGGTGCCGTGTTTGAATCCCAGCTGGCGCAGCAGCGGGTGTGCAATGACGCCGAGGCCGAGGCGGCGGTTGCAGCGGCCGTGCAGCGGGTGCTTGACGGCGAGCTGCTGTGATCGCAAGCTGATGGCCGCGGCTGGCAGCTGGCTGGCCTTCGCCCATGCGACAGGCATCGTTGTTATACCCTTACCAAATCCATGTTATCTCGACGCACATGATGCCCTTCAGCCGCTGTAATAACGCGTGCGCTGATTAGCTGGGCAACTTGCCCAGGGCAAGTGTCCGTTGATTTCTCGTCAGGACGTGCCGTGGCGATGCCTTAGCATGTGTACAGCGGCTCGAATGCCAGCAAGCCGTATGTCTGGACAGGCATGATGCCGAGGTGGATCTTGTGAGTGATGCAATCATGCAAGGCGCGTCGCTGGCACCCACCGAGCAGATGTTGCAACATGTCGTGCAAGAGCATGACGTCGCAGCGGCGGGAGACCCAAACCGAAGCCCGCTGTAGCACGTTCAACCTCACACACTCGCGGCACCAGCGTCACAAACGCGTCTTTAAGCCGTGGGTTGTGTTGCGCCCGGTCCCGAGCGCGGCGGCGGACACTTCGTGCGAGCGCGCCGCCCACCACCATCGCGCACCCGTCGGACAGAGCTGTGCGTAAACTCCAGCCGCCCGGTTCCATCCCAGCTCACGGCTGAGCCGCCGCCGCCGCCGCTGCCGCCACTCAACGGAAGGGCCGCTCCCTGGCCTGGCCCATCAGTTGACTCAACTTGCCAGCTTCGCCAAACGCCATGGCCGTTTTGCGCCATGTCAGCTACCTGGGCTGGATGCTGGTGACGCTGGCCGCCCAATGTGTGGCATCCCTCGTTAGCGTCCTCTCCCGCTGGCTCACAGTGAGCTCGCTCGCTTTGTGGCTGTTGGTTTTCGGTGCTGCCATGCAGCGCCTGCAAGCGGCTGCCTGGCGCCAGTGTCCCCCCCACTCGCCACGCCCTGCCGGCATGGGCGAGACAGCTCCAAGTCGCAGCTGCTAACTGGTTCCGTTGCCTGCTGCCCCGCACCTGCCATCCGCCTGCCTCTCCAGGTGAAGGCTCAGCCGCCGCTGCCATCCACCCGCCTGGCCCTCCTCAGTGTGCTCTTCAGCCTGGCCACACTCGTCACCATTTACCATTTACCATTTTCGGTTTTAAAGTCTGTGTGCCCGCAACGAA
>VIYQ01002239.1:0-30559 GCA_009928355.1 Chlorella sp. CH2018 | reverse complement strand
ACGAGCCCCCCCGTCCGTCCTCCCCCCCGGCGCAGCGACCCCTCCCGCAACTCACCCTCCATCCAGCAACCTGCTGCCCTTCTGCCCCATGGCCCCGGACGGGGCCCGCCGCTGTCAGCGCGCCCCTGCCGACACCTCTGCGTTCCTGGCGTTTGTAGGCCCGCTGCACTCCGCTGGGAAGTACGCAGAACAGATGGTGCTGTTCGAGCGTACCACAAGCGCTTCCTCCCACAAGTGCCGCTGCGCTCGCTGCGCCGGCGGCGTGCCCGGGACCGCGACAGGCTCCGCCCTGGCTTGGGCCGCCTGCCTGCCGCCCTGTCGCTGCTGGTTCAATGCAGGATTGCTGAGGGTGCTTGGATGCATCTCTGCGCCATACAGGCCGCCCCGCAGCTCCAGCTGCCTATGGACGCAAGCTGCCAGCTGCAGCGTCCCGCGGCATCACGCCCTCTTCAAGCAAGAATACTGTTACAATCAGGGCGTCCTGCTGCTACACCACGCCGTCCCAGAGCTGCGTGGCCACTCCGGTGCGCTCGTAGTCGTCCCACCCTACAAACATCAGGACAGGGTGGGGGGCCGGAGGAGCCATCGTCAACACCAGCATTGATGGCGGGGCACGAGAGGCGGCCGGCATCCTATGCAACCCTGCATGCACAATCCAAGCAACCCAGCGCACGCCTGCAAGCCTGACCACTGGCTTGGGGGTGGTAGGCGGAAGAGCGGGCCGCAGATGGGCCAGCACCCACCTGGGATTTTGGATGTGGCCTCGTTGATGGCGTGGATGAGGTGCCGCACCTGCGGAGAGGGGCACAACCATGCAGGTGGGCAGGGGCGCCGGCCCAGCAGGCAGTGGCCTTGGAATGGTGCAGCCCCAAGCAAGGCGACGCCGACCCAAGGCAAGGCACAGCAGCAGCCAGCCCCTGAGTAATGCGGAGCACAGCAGCGCACCAGCTCGTTCTTCATGCCCGCGGGCGGCTCCCCAAGGTTGCGCGGCGGCGGCTTGCCCGCGTACGACCGCTTGTCAAACCGCCACTCGCCGTACTTGCCTGCAGGGCGGCGTCGGGTCAGCAGAAGGGCAGGGTGGGGCTGGCACAGCAGAGCGGAGCAGGGGTGGAAGGAGGCAGGAGGGAGGCATGCGGCGGGACCTGGGCATGCAGCACTGGAGTGCTGTGGCAGCCCCGTTCCACCCTGCTGCGGTTGCCCTGGGAGACAGCCAGGCAAGCTTCCGCCTCACCGGGCGTGAATTCGCCGGCAAGCGTGTAGTCCATTCCGTAAGTGTAGTGCAGGATGTAATAGGGCTCCAGCTTCTCGTCCCACGGCGGCTGGCTCATCATCTGCGGGGTGTGAAGCAGGTCCCCCAGCGCGTGTCAAACCGGCACAGAAATGCACGTGGGTGCTGCTGGCAGTCACAACAACTAGCACCCAGGCCCGGTGCGCAAGTCCGCATGCAGCGCATGTTTGCTGTGTCGGTGTGCTAATGTGTGCTACCCAAGCGCGTCTTGCCTTGAGGTGCAGGCCGATGTTTCGGATGCCGGCCTTGTAGCAGGACAGCGTGAAGGCATACATCTCCTGCACCCAAACGAGAGGTTGCACAAAAACAGAGAGCCGTCAGCAGGCTCGGGCAGCTTGCAGCCGACGCCTGCCCGCATGCAGAACGCAGCTGGCACCCGACTCGGCAACCCCACCCAGCTCGGCCCGCCTGCGCCCAGCCCCACTCGTTGTGGGGGTGCAGTGCACCCAACCGCAGCCCTCCCCTCCCCAGATCACTCAGTGGCATTTGACATTGGTGATCCCCTTGCTTCACGTGCAGGACCAGCAGCCAGTCGGCAAGGCAACCAGCAGCTCCTGCCCGCCAAGAGTGGAGAGAGCACAGGAGCTGGGCACACCTGCACCCAGCCCCTTGCATTCACAACAGCTCATGTGCCGCCCAGCTGGGCCCACCTGCACCCAGCCCCACTCCTTGGAGGCCGCCGGGTCGTTGTGCACCGCAATGGATAGATTGAAGAAGTGGGGCATCACACGCTGCATGTCCTCCCAGCTCATCATGGTGGGCGCGTTGCCTGGGGGGTGGGGTGCAACAGGCGGGTGTGAAGAGCCGGGTGTAAGGAGCTCAGCCAGCCAGAACAGGGAATGCGACAGACGGGTGTACAGCCAGCCAGCCAGAACAGGGAATGCGACAGACGGGTGTGAACCCGCAGCCAGCCAGAACAGGGCGGAGGCAGGGAGTGCACAGCGACGCCGGCGGGAGGATAGCTTTGCTCCGCTGCACGTGATGCCAGCAGCGAGGACAGCTTCGAGCACTGCGCCCTGCGCCACGCATTCCAAATTGAACGCCTGCGACCCGAACCAAGGAAGCAGCGGCCTGTAAACGACGCACAGGCTCCTCACCAATGGGCGCAATCTGCTCCGCCTCCTTGGTGGTCACGGGTCCAAGGAATGTTTCGACGATGGACCGGTACTCCTTCTTGGCGGGCTCAATGTAGAAGAAGGGGAAGGCGGCTGCAGCGGGGCGGCGGCAGGGAGGGGAGAGCAAGTAACACACAAGCTGCACAGAGCGGGATGCGCAGCGCTATCAGGCGATGTAGAAGAGGGGATTCGGCCCGTGCGCTGCTGCAGAGGTGTTGCTCTGCTCCAGTGGCCGCCCGCTGGCTTTCAGTTGCGTGCAGCCACGCACCTGGGTTCTCCCCTTTCATAAGGTTGGGCATGGGCTTGAGCCACAGGTGGTCCGGCTCGCTCATCAGCACATACCTGTGCAGGACAGGCGTTTAGGCGTGTCCGCAGGTCAGCTGATAAGTGGGCAGTGCCAGCATTGTCTGCTCACACACACTGGTTTGCGGTTGCCGCTGCACGCGGCGGCACTTGCAATACGAGCAGAACAGCTTGGATGCCACCATGCAGTAAGCCTGTGCTGCCTTCCGAGCTCACTTCTCAGGGATCGTCACCGCCTTGACCCACTGCAGCAGCGCGTACGGCCGGTTGAGCACAATGTAGCTGCGCAGGTGGAGGGGTCGGCGGCCGAGGAGCTGTGAAGCACGAGCCTTGGCAGCGAGGGCGCCGGCATCTGCGGCACACTGCCACCAAGCCGGCACAGCACCAGCCTGCCAGCAACGCCGCCGCAGCATGCATGCACGCTGCACTGCTGCAACCCGGCATGCATGGTGCTGTACATCCCTGCATGCATGCTGATCGCTGCCGACACCAGGCACACAGCCCACCCGTGGTCTGGGTGCTCGGGCGGCAGCGGTTGCGCCACCCAGGTGGGAATCTCCTGCAGCCACAAAGTGCCACCAAACATGTTGAGAACTGCTGAGCAGTGTTGATTCCAGCTTGCGCTGTTGCTGTGCAAGCCCCCCTGCAGCCGCAGCAAGCCAACAGCGCCCGTGCTTGGCCCGTCTGTCAACATCAGCCACCCACATCCATCAGGTCGTCCGGCTGGCCCGTGTGCAGCAGCCGGGTGAAGCCGCCCATCTGGCAGTTGCCGCGCTCCTGCAGGCATGGGTGCCCAGTACCAATGGGAGCTGCAGGTGGTGCTTGGGTTCTCGATTCCGCAGTGCTCAGCCCAGCAAACCTCACCAAGCGTGGGCAGGCTGTGGACCTGACATGCGCTCCCACAGCGGCAGCGGCACTCGCAAAGCGTTGGTCTGGCTACGCATCAAGATTGAAATGCCAACCCAAACCCAACGGCCCACCTCGCACTGCTTCTGGACCTTCTTGTACCAGTAGTAGGCCACGCGCGACTGCCAGTGCACCGCGGTGCCGGCGGCGGTGATCACCACGTGATACTTGCGCTCCGGGCCACCCACCTGCCAGGGTGGCAGACAGATCATGCCTTGCCAGACTTGGCACAGCAAAAGAAACATGAGCATGCATGCTGAACACCCAGGCATTCCCATGGAGAGAGCCGGCACCACAAGGCAGGTTCAGCCAGGCAGCAGCAGGCTGGACAAGGAGGGCAGGCGTGTGGAGGCGGTGGGCGAGGAGCGGGCGCACAGCCATGCAAACACCATCCAGCCACTGCAAGCCAGCTGGTGCCGCTGCACCAGTCAGCTGCCCATACTTGCAAGCGAACCCAACTACTAAGGCAGGCGCACTGCCTTGCCACGCTGGGTGCGAGCATGCAGGAGCAGCTACCAAGCTAGGGGCTGCTAGGCAAGCGCAGCTGCCGAGCTCAGGATGAAGCAGGCCAGGGGCGCACCGTCTCAACAGAGGTGGTCGAGTCCGCCCCTTCCGCCATGAGGCCGGTGGTCCACCCCACATCCGGCCCCTCCTTGGCTGGCGCCACTGCCGAGGGGTGCGCCAGGTGCTGCACAGCGAGGGGTCGCGGGAGGGTCCAGGACAAGGGTGGAATGGCAGCGGCCATGCGGGCCTGGCTGCAGGCAAGGCCGCCGCAGAACCCATCTGCCGGAACAGCCACGCAGCGGGCATGCCGGCTGCGCACCTTGAGCCAGCACTCGCGGTAGTGTGCGCCGCACAGCTTGGGATCCTCACAGTAAACCCACACTGCAGCAGAGAGGGGTGTGCACGTGAACCGATTGTGTGCAAGGGAGAGGAAGGAGCAGGCGTGAAACATGCGGCCCAAGAGATGTCGCGGTGCAGCTGTCCCACAGCCCAGCAGCGGCCGCAGCCCCGCCCAGCCACATGCACCGGCGGCCCAGCTCGCAACTGGCGAACACGAAGCATGCACCCGCCCCAGCGCCGCCGCACCGTTGCACTCGGTGTCGTCCTTGCTCTTTGGCTTGTAGGCCAGGCAGGCCGCGCAGCAGTCGCCGGCAGAGTCCACCTTGTGGCTGTTGCCCCACACCAGTGCGACGCCCCAGTAGCTGCGACAGCGCCGAGCAGCACGGCATGGATAGCATACGATCGAGCTGTATGATGGATGCACCAACAAGCACCCAACGCAAGCTTGTGACCGGCTGTGGCGTGCAACAGGGCCCAGCACCCAGCCGGAGCATCAGCCCCCCGCCAGCCAGCACCCAGCTGTCGCCTCACTCTGTGTTCTTCTTCATGTTGCACTTCGCCAGGTCCACGGCTGGCTGCGGCTTGCTGCCAGCTGCTGCTCCGCCTGCCGCTGTGCCGCCACCACCAGCACCGCCGCCTGCCGCCCCATCCCGCTGCTGCTGCTGCTCCTGCTGTTTGAGCACTATGGGCTGCTTCTGCTGCTGCGCCCCCGCGCCCCCTGCCGCTCCGCCCGTCACTCCCCCTCTAAATGCTGCGGCAACGGGAGGGCGGAGCGGGGTGTGGGTGCAGGCGTACCATACAGGCACAGCCAGCGTGCAACCCTGCCTCGCGCTGCCTGGTGGTCCCCTGACTGTAATGTTGTTTCTGCATACCACAACCAGTGCTTTTTGATGGACATTCGAGTCAAAGCTCACTCACTCGCTGCTCCATGGAGATGCGATGCTATGTTGGCCTCCGCTCGCTGCAGCAGGCCGCCGCCGGCAGCGCCGGCCGGCAGCGCCGGCTCCACCTGCGTGAGCTCCGACAGCCGCCGCACGCTGCTCCACGTGTAGCACGCCGTCAGCAGCGCCAGCGTGAGCAGCAGCGCCCTGCGGCGCGCCGCGGACTGCGGCAAAGGGGCAGCGGCGGGAGGGGCGCTCGAGCGGCGGCGGCGGCGGCAGCGGTTGAACAGGCAGAATTGCGGGGGCGGCGGGGGGCGGCGGGGTGATCTAAGGCCTCCTGACGATCCACACAATGCTGTCGCAGCGGCAGAAGGCGCGCAGAGGGACGGCAGGGGCCGCACCTGCAGCAAGTGGCCCTGCACGCCCATGGCCTCCTGGTCTTGCTACAGCATGATCAGCACGCGATCCAAGTGACGGGACGATGCCTGGGAGGCGCCCTGTGCATGGAGCCGGCGGTCCCATGAACGAGCGCCACCTGTGATCGCACCTGCGCCCCCGCACGCCCTGCAAAGTGCTCATCCTGCTAAACCGGGATGTCCTGAGGCACGCTGCCCGCGACGCGTTCACAACCCTGCGAGCCCGCGCCCCAGCCCTGCGCCCTCCTAGGTGCGCTCCGAGCCAGTCAGCATGCGCGCAGCGCCGTGACCAGCGGCCTGGAGCGCACGGCGGGGCCTGCGCTGCCCAGCCTGATGCCGCCGCCGCCGCCGCCATGCCCTGCAGGTGCCGGCGTCTGCACGTGTGAGGTTGCGGCGGCTGCCGCTCCAGCATGGTATCCCACGGCTCGCGCTAGGGCCTTGCCTTGCTCACACAACATGGGGCGCAGAAAGCCAGGGCGCAGCGTGGCGCTGGCTGCCCTGCTGGCGCTGCTGGTGCTCGCCGCGGCTCAGGCGCCCCCAGCGGCAGCGCCCGCCTCGCCGGCGCCCTCGCCTTCTCCGGAGCCCGTGATTGGCGGCCCGCTGCCCACCCTCGTGCCCATCGGGTCTGGCAGCGAGACGGCCGCAGCCATTCTGGGTGAGTGGGACGAGCGGCCGCACCGCCGAGGTGCCCCTTGGACCCCTGCACGGCTTCTGTGGGCGCCCGCGCCTGGCTGCACATATCTGTATGTCATCCTCCCAACAGCCTGCCACCCCCTGACTGGCCGGCCTGCCTTTCCTCTGCATGCATACTTCACGCTGCTTCGTTTGTTGCATTTGCTGCGTCCTCTGCCCGCTGCTGTGCAGGATGGGCCACCCTGTCCTCCCTCTCTGCCAGCAGCTCCGGCCCGTGCGGCATCTATCAACGACAGAGCAGCGCAGCCATGTGCTGGGGCCGGCAGGTGGGCGCCAGCCCCACCCAGCTGGCCAACTTCTCGGCGCCGACTGCTGTGGCTGGCGGCGGCAGCTGGAACTGGCTGGCCTCAGGCTCCTACGTTGACAGCGGTACAGAAGCGGAAGATGCTTTTGGCTGCGGCATCCACGCCGACGGCTCCCTAGCCTGCTGTGAGTTGACACGCGGCGCGCTGCCTGTGCGCTGCTGGCTGGCGGGCTGCTGGCTGGCGGGCTGTGGGACTTGCAAGCTGCCGGCCAGCTGGCGGCCGCTGGCATCAAGCCTGGGGACGGGCCGCTTGTGTACGTTGCTGTTGTGCTGGTACGGTGGCATGCTCACACCCTGCTGCAATGCCCCACCCCATGGACTTTCAGGGGGTACCGACTCATCGGGCCTGGGCCTGCTGGGTGCTGGCGAGGCGGGCCTGGGCGGCAGCACCACCCCGCTGCCCCTGGCGGAGCCCGGCCCCTGGAGCGGCGTCAGCGCGGGCAGCGGCTTCAGCTGCGCCATCAAAGCTGATGACCAGTCCGCCTGGTGCTGGTGCGTTGCTTGGCGGGCCGGCGGGGGTGGCGGTGGTGCTGCCGCCGCCGCTGCCGCTGCTGCCGCCGCTGCTGCCGCCGCCTTGCTGTGGACCACGACCTGTTGCCAAGGAGTTTTGGCTTGTGTGCAAACATCGTGCATGGCGCGCCGTGTTGCCTTGCAGGGGCAACAACAGGGAGGGCCAGCTGGGCTGCGGCGATGTGAGCGACCCCTCCAAAGCCACGCCCTGCCAAGTGGTCTCACGGGAGCGCTGGCTGCGGGTGGTGGCTGGCGCGAGCACAGCCTGCGGCATCTCTGCTGAGAACGAGGGCAGCCTGTGGTGCTGTGAGTGGGGGGGGGGGCGTCGTGCCTGTGGTGCTGCGAGTGCGGGAGGGCAGCTGCGTCCTGAACCAGATTGTGCTTTGAATCGGATGGCATCTGCCTGCCGGGGGTCAGCTGCTTGCCGATGCGCAGCACGGTTGTGCAACTGTGAGGGCCATATGGGCGACCCATTCCCCTCCCCTTGCGATCTGTATCTCTGTTGTGCTGTTGGCAGCTGCAAGCCCTGATGTTCTATGCACCGCCTGCGCCTGGTTGCAGGGGGAGACCTGAACATGAGCGACCCCTTCCCCTCGCCCATCCGAGTCATGAGCTCGGGCGTGGCGGCAGTGTCCATTGGTGGCAACGATACATGCATCATCCTGCGCAACCAGACAGGTGCAGTGTGCAGCTAGCCGCTGTGTCCCTCCCGCTACCTGCTCACAGGCAGCAACAGCAAACAACAAGCGCGGTGGATTCGCGCTTGACTGGCTGATTGGCCCAGAACCGACGACCTGACTGCTGCTCACCCACCCTCCCTAACCCATATGCCCTCCCTGCAGGCGCATGCTTCCCCACCGGCGTGTGGCCGCCCCGCATGGCCATCATTCCGGGCAACCACCGCTGGTCGCAGCTGTCGGTTGGGAATGGGCACAAGTGCGGGCGCACAGTTGGCAGCGAGGGTGAGGGCCGCTGAGTGGCTGCTGAACTGTGCAGCTGGGCGGTGGTTGCATGCTTCAAGCCTGCTGATGCCGTGCCAGTTGGCCTGCAGTTGGCGCATGGCAACGTTCCGGGCATGCCTGTAGATAGTTTGGTCTTCCTGACGGCACGCCCACTGCCCGCCCCGCCTTACAGTGCTGTGTTGGGGCGACAACTCCGCTGGCCAGGCAAGGCAGCACAGCAGTGATGTCCTTGCGCTGAGTTGGCAGCCGCCTGCAGACGGGGGTACCTGTCTGCCTGTGTGACCTGCACGCCCACCACTTCCATCCCAACAGTGCCTGGCTTGCAGTGTCTCTGAGCCTGGCCGCCACTGCCTCCGCCCCTCTAAGCCTCTCCACTGCTGCCTTGCTGCCTGCTTGCAGTGCGGCACCGGCTCCAACAACGGCTTTTTGGCGGAGCCCACCCCAATCGACCTGAGCTCCATCAACCAAGACGCAGACTCGTTCAACCAGGTAAGAGAACTTGAAATACCATGCAGTGAAAGGCAGAGAAAGAGTTGCGAATAGAGCGGCGGCTCGCAGCAGCCGCCCTGTCGCGAGCCCTCCGCCGCCATCGCTCTCGTCACTTTGGGCCTCGCTGCGCTGCTCACGTTGTTGCTGCACTGCTGTGGCTCAACCCTGCAGGTGGAGGCAGGCGACCGCTTCACCTGCATACTGAGCCAGCAGGGCGCGCCCTACTGCTTTGGAGATGGCTCGTACGGCCAGCTGGGGACTGGCAGCTTTGCCAGCAGCAGCGTGCCGCTACTGGTATCCAACCCCGCGCCAGCGCCGCCTTCGCCCCCGGCCAGCCCGCCTCCCCCTTCGCCGCCACCGCCCTCTCCGCCCATCATTATCAACGAAAGCAGCTCGGCGCCAGTGGGCGCGATTGTGGGCGGCGTTGTGGGCGGCGTGGCAGGTGACTGCAGTTCAGGGCTGTGAAGCTCTCTGTTGGTTGGGGTGCAAGCTTGGCGTCGGGGTGTCTCTGGGTGTTTTGTTGTGCGTTTGCAGAAGCTGCCTCATGCACCTTGCAGCGCCAACCTGCCTCCTCACGCAACGCCTCGCTGCCTGCCCAATCTCGCACTCCCCTCCTGCAGCAATAGCAGCAGCGGCAGCCGGCCTGCTGTGGCTGCGGCGGCGGCGCCGCCGTGCAGCTTTGGGCGCCTTGCCGCACGGCACATCCAAGGGCGCCCTGCACAGCGGCAGCGGCGGCGGCAAGGGCGGCGGAAGAGGGGATGCAGCAGTGGAGGAGCTACACATCATGCAGCAGAAAGGGTTGGCGGCCAGCCACCATGCCAGCGGCTCGTCGATACCGGCTGGGTGGAGGTGCGCACTGGGGTGTGTGGGAGTCTCTACATTGCTGACTGACTGACGGGGGTTGCAGAGGCTGGGCCTGGTCCGCAGGCTTGCTGTCTCTGGAAACAACACTGCCGCCAGACGCACCTTTGCAAACAGCTCCCCCTGTTCGCCTGCCCCCTCGCAGCAACGAGTTTGTGCGCTCCGACCAGCTGTTGTCGTGGATCGTAGCCCACGTCACTCCCTCCCCAGGCAGCGCCAGCACGCTTCGCAGCGGCGCCAGCAACGCCACAGCAGCAACGGTGACGCCCGCCACCCCGCCGGCAGCCGTGGCGCTGGCGCCCGGGGTGCCGGCCTTTGGCGCGCCGCTGAGCAGGCACCGCCACAGCAGCAGCAGCAGCGAGGTGCAGTCTCCGAAGCTTGCAGACATCCAGCCGTTTGAGCTGAGCTTCTGGGACCTGACCATGGAGCGCACCATTGGGCGCGGCAGCTTTGGCAAAGGCGAGCGGTGGCTGCTGATGCTGCGGCGTGTGGCATGTGCAGCGCCTGGGTGTCTGTCGTGTGGCGGGCGCTGGCTGCTTGACAGGCACTTGTCCAGCCTGCCATCCTGCCATGGTTTGGAAACCGCCTCCCCACACCCTTCACTGCCTGCAGTGTACCTTGCAAGCTGGCATGAGACGCCTGTTGCGGTGCGTGGCCGAGCTTTCAGCTGCTGGGCCAGGGACGGGCCCTGAGGGACAGCCGGTTTGCATGCCACGGCCAGTTTGCTTGGTGGCGTGCGATTGCTCTCGCTTCCTGTCAAGCACCCCTCCGAAACCACTCTGCTGTCCTTTACTGCCACAGGTCAAGGTCTTGATGCAGCTGGACGGCACGCAGCAGCCCTCTGGCGGCGGCATGGGCGGCGGCGGCAGCGGCAACGAGAGCAGCGGCCCCCCGGCAGACGAGGAGGCAGCAGTCACGCTGAGCAGCCCAGCCATGGCCCGGTTTTATAAAGAGGCCCAGTTGATGGCAGCCATGCGCCACCCCAACGTCATCAGCCTGCTGGGCTTCTGCATCAAGCCGCCGGCGCTGGTGACGGGTGCGTGAAACTGGGGCGAGGGCGGGGCTCGCGGCGGTGTTGGGAGACGGATGCGCCTGCCGGGTTGTGCTCCAGCCCACTCTCCGCCAGCCGTCCTAAATGTTTCACTGGGCTTTAACTTCACAGCCACGCCGCCTGGCTTGCATTGCCCTGCAGAGTACTGCGCCCGTGGCTCACTAACGGATGTGCTGCGCGAGGCGGCGTGCGACCCTGAAAAGGCAGCCCGGCTGACGTGGCAGGTGAGCGGCTGGGCCATATGCGGCAGCAGCAGCTGTTGCCTGGCCATGCCCTAACCACAAGCCACGCACGCAAGCTCAGGGCTCGGCTTGCAACGAGTGGTATGCCTGCCGCCTGTGGCACCCCACGGTCTTACCCGCGCCCTCCTCTGCCCTCGCTTTTGCCGCAGCTGCGGCTCCACATGGCGCTGGATGCCGCCAAAGGTGGGCGGCACTGCCGCTGGCTGCTGCTGGCTGGGCGCATCCAGCTCTGAGCTGTCAGCCTTACAGCTGCTGCCCCGACCAGCTGGCACAGCCAAGATTGCAACTTCCAGCTGGCCATGCATTTGTTTGCCTTCAACCGCACCCCTCTCTCCCGCACCCCGCAGGCATGCTAGCGCTGCACAGCCACTCGCCGGTGGTGCTGCATCGCGACCTCAAGGGGTGGGTGCTGCGGGGTCCAGGCCTGGGGTGCATGCGCTGGCTGCACGCACATTCGGACCGCCACCCCTGTCCCAGGCTGCCGCCACCCAGCTGAGGCTGTGTCCTCTGATTGAGCTCTGTCCCACCCGCGCTCCCATGCAGGCCCAATCTGCTGGTGGACTTCAGCTGGCGCGTCAAGGTGCGCCTAGCTTGCTCGTGCCTCGACCTGCAGCTGCTGACGCGGCGCGGTTCGCTGGCTGTGGGGCGGCGTGCAGCTCCCTGCCCCAACCACACGGCCTGCGTGCTTGACATGGGTGCTGGCTTGGCGGCGCGGTTCAAGGGCTGCGCGCCGGCGCGGCGTGCTGGGCGGAGCAGCGCGCCCCCTTGCCCCGGCGTGGCAACCTTGCCTGCCCTTCCCAACCCTCGCTGTTGTGCCTCCACCCCTGTTGAGTAGGTCACAGACTTCGGGTTGAGCAAAATCGTTGAGGAGGGCCTCAGCATGCAGAGCACGCAGAGCCCCGTCAACCCGCGCTGGCTGGCGCCCGAGATCCTGGCGGGGGCGCGCGCCACGACCGCCTCGGACGTGTTCAGCTACGGTGAGCGGCTGCTGCTGGCAATGTTGCATAATATGCTGATGTGTGCCAGGGTGTGTGGCTTGCATGGGCTGGTATTGGCGGCAACTGCGCTGCACTGTGCACATGCTCAGCATCGCTGCTGCCTCCCACTGCCAGGAGTCATTCTGTACGAGCTGCTGACGTGGACGGTCCCCTGGGGCGGCGCCGACTTTTGGGAGGTGCGAGGTCTGGGCTGCTGGGCGCTGCTGCGGCGTGCGGCCTCTGAGCAGCGCTCGGTGCCTGGCGGTTGTGGTTTTGCAGACCTCTCAGGCTGCCGCTTATGCTGACGACCGCTTTCTCTGCACCACAGATTGTGAGCCCCCTGGCACATGGCGAGCAGCTGGCTACTCTCATTTGCTATTTTGAAGCTCCCTCTTCACCCACCTTTCACGACATGCAGATTGTCAGCGCGCTCACGCGCGGCGAGCGGCTGCCCATCCCCGACCGAGCCTCGCTGCCTGGCCCAGACACGCTGCGCTTCGCGGGACTGGCGGGCTACATTGTACTGATGCAGCGCTGCTGGGCGCAGGAGCCCAGCGAGCGGCCCGGGTTTGAGGAGATTGTGCAGTGCCTGCGGCGGCTGCTGGAAGAAGCACCTGCGTGAACGGGAGGGACTCCCTCTGAATTGAAGCCGTCGCGGTTGTGGTCGCCGGGCGTTTGCTAGTTTCATCTGCCGTGCGGCAGCTTTTCATTCATTTTTTCCCCACTGATCTTTCTTGGTACTCGGTATTTGACTTATGCAGCCGGATGTAAGACTTGTTAGCCACAATGCCCGCACATGCAAGCTCGCACATCGGCTGGGCGGCGGCAGCGCATGCTGCGCGACGGGCGGCCAAGTCCAGCACTCCCCCCAACATATGACGGCTGCAATTCGTTTCGGCAGGTCCCGACAACCGTTTGCGCTGGAGTGGCGCGCTGCCGGGACGTGCCACACGTCCGGTGCCTCCGTGCCGGTGCGCCACAGTCGCCTTTCCCGCTGCCAACGCGCGCCGCAAGCTGATAACGCAGCCTGAGCGCTTTCCCGCCTGCTCCGCTTGGACGTGGGCAACTTGGCAGTGGCGGCGCCCAGGCGCGCCGTCGCTCGTGCCAGCCTGCCTAATAATGCCTGCCGCCACTCTGCACTCATTCTTGGGCTGTTTATCCTGCCAACTCCAGGATCAGCGTCGCTGAGATGAATCTTTACGTAATACTAGTCCTTACGGTGCTGCTAGCTATGTCGCAGCAGCACATAGCCACGGCACAGGTTAGGCCGCAGCTGATGGCCCTGCCGGCAGAAGCAACGGCCGCCGTTGCGGCCGGCTGCGCTTGTGGCAGTGAGGGCTGCCCGGAGCCGCCCGACTGTCAGCCCGAGTCTCCAGCGCCGCCCCAGTCGCCTTCAGCCTGCGTTTGCGGCAGCAAGGGCTGCCCAGGGCCACCGAACTGTCAGCTCGAGTCACCAGCGCCGCCTGAGTCGCCATCAGTCTGCGTTTGCGGTACTGATGGCTGCCCTGAACTGCCCAACTGTCAGCCCAAGTCGCCAGCGCTGCCAGTGTCGCCATCAGCTTGCACGTGCGGAAGCGAAGGATGCCCCGAACCGCCCAACTGTTTTTCATCAGCGGCGGAACAACCATCCTGCACCTGCGACACCGACGGGTGTCCGCCACCGCCCAACTGTGTAGACCCAGCATCACCAGTAGCACCGGCTCCCATACAGGGTAAGGCAGGCCTGTCGCCTCAGTTTGACACCTTAGTGCGTGCAAGGCTGTGCCCTCCCCTCTTCCCTAGCTGCTGGTTGCGGAACGCCATGCTTTATGTCGCACACGTGCCATGAAAGCTTATGGCTGAAGGTGCCACTCCGCGGCAAGTTCTCACCAAACGCAGGATGGAGCGGGCTTGCCTCGCTTGCCGCTGGGGCCACTGGCATGTGCGCCACGTCGACTCCAAACAGCAACCACGCCTACTGCTGGCGAGAGGTGTTTGACGCCGCTGCACAGCGTCTGGCCAACCAGTCGGAGCCCGCTCCGGTAGAAAGCGGGTTTGCCTGGCAAACAGTTAGCGTTGGGCACCACGCTGATCCAAAAATTGGTGCAGCCGATTCCTTTGCCTGCGGCATTCGCTTCGACGGCAGTGCCAGCTGCTGGGGCAGCGATTTCTCAGGCCTTGGCCTGCTGGGGGCGGGCGTGCTGTGGTCAAGCAGCACGCCGTTGCCCATAGCGGAAGCTGGTCCCTGGAGCAGCGTCAGCGCTGGGTTTGGCTTTGCCTGTGCCACGAAATCCGAGGATTCATCGGCATGGTGCTGGTAAGTGCTGCTGGCATGTTGTTTTTGGCTCTGTGCGCATTATAGCCCCTGTTGCATGCCGTCAGGGCCCAACTTGGCTGCCGCTTCCAGCAGCAGCGTGAACTTAATTGCGCCTTGCTCACACCCTGTTGTGGGCCCAACTGACATGCAGGGGCAGCAACTCAGCAGGCCAGCTGGGATGCGGGCAGGACCCGGCGGCAGTGCCTTTTGCTGCGGCGCCATGCCGCGTGCAAACTCGGGACAACAAGTTGGCAGCAGACGGCTGGGGCCTTGTTGTTGCTGGTTACTCAGCAGCATGTTCCGTGCCATCTGAGGACCGCTCTCTACTCTACTGCTGGTGAGGTTGCTGCCTTGCGCTTTGACGCCCATGCATGATAGCAGATTTTCCCCTAGAACTCTGGCCACCATGCGCCCTGCCCACCGCCTTCCTACTAACCTCTACCATGCAGGGGACTGCTAAATGGCACTGTGCATGCCGAGCCACTTGCTGTGCCGCTGGGGCTGGGAGCCGGCAGCTTTGACGACTCACAAATAAGCGCAATCAGCATGGGCACTGAAGAGACTTGCATCGTACTCATGAACAACTCAGGTGATGCGTGTGTGGCTGCTAGCACGTGGCACGCTCCTCCCCTTTCGTGATACCCTGCCTCGTGCTTCCTTCCCATACAGCGTCCTGCTTTAGCCTGGCGGAGTGGCCGCCAAAGCTGGTGGCGGTGCCCGGCGGCAGGAGCTGGGAGCAGCTAGCGGTTGGCAAAGATCACAAGGTGGGCGTGCACTGGGGCATCCGTAGGATAATTAAGTAGACTGCCCGCTGGACCTTGCCTGGAGGTGCAGTGCAAGCCGCTGCTGTTGCCTGAACAGGTGATGCGCAGACGGTTTGTGCGTTCAATGCCTGGCTTCCTTGCGCCTCTGGCTGTGCAGTGCGGCATCGAGAGCTTTGGCAGCAACGGGTCGCAAGGCAACGCTGGTGCGCTTTATCACCTTGCACACTGCTAGTGCAGTGCTGGAACAAACTCTTGGTGGCATTCATGCCCCAATCTTGCTGCGGGCCGGGTGGCCGTCACCTGGCCGGCTAACTGGTGGCACCCGACCGCGCCGCATGGGTATCCCCTTGCCCTGCAGTGCTGTGCTGGGGCGCCAATCAGCATGGGCAGTGCGGCACCGGCGACACTGCTGGCCCTCTTGCTGAGCCCACAGCTGTAGCTGGCCTAGATGGCACCATCATTGCCCAAGTCGAGGCGGCGGACCGCTTCACCTGCGCTCGCTCCAGCTTAGGCGAACTGTACTGCTGGGGCGGCTACGAGGCAGCGCAAGGTGGGCGGGCCGTGGTGCAGGGAGGCAGCCTCGTCTCCAGCGGCTGATCGGTGGCAAGTGGATGGAGCCCGGTGCCGTTGACATAAGCAGCGCTGCCGTGGTAGTGCTTTGTCTTTGCAATGCATGGGCCGATATCGATGATGACGCCGGCAGCTGCGGGTTCAGCCACACGTATGTGCATTGACAGGGCTGCATGCTGCAGCTGCAGGCACATCCGCCAATAGGAGGCTCCTGGCGAGACGGGTCGGCGGCAGCGCTGCTTTTCCTGGCAGCCTGGCGCCAGTGCTGGTGCCGCCAGCCAGCAGCACCAGCAGCACAAGGCGCAAGGCGGCAGGTGGCAGCCGCAGCAGCGTGTGAGCAGCGGAGTGGACAGAGGGTTCTTTTAATGCATACCTGAATTGGGTGGCACGATTTCATTCATTCCTTCTTGTCACATGGTGCAAGATTAGGGTGAAGGAGCGTGGTGGAGAGGTGTGGCGGAGCCGGCCGGTGGCGGCACGCATGCTGCTGCGCAGCAGCATGCGTGCTGCGGTGCGGGCGGCCAAGTCCGGCTCACCAGGCGCTTGCCCCAAAGGCCCCGCGGTATTATCTGCTCACAAGCGTCGAATCGTATCGTTTGCGCTGCAAGCGGCGTGCTTCCGACAAAAGCCCAGGGGCCGAGAGTTCTGGCAACAACTCCGGGCGGCGTTTGCCCCCGGTTTCGGCGCACGGCAGGCGCTTATATCTTGAAAGAGCAGTTCAGCACCCCCGAGTGGTCCGTAAGCCGAGTTCCAGAACGCCTGGCATGACCACTGCCGCTGCCGCCGCCGCCGCTGCTGCGGCATGCCATTCACCGCCTGCCGGAGCCGACTGGCCTGCCTTCCGCACATGGCATGTCATGCAGGGATGGCCACACCGGCCTGGATGGGTTGCACGGCGCGCCTCCTCTTGCCGCTGCTGCTGGCGGCGTCTGCATGGCCGCCAGCGGCAGGCCAAGCCGTGCCGGCGCTGATCGAGCCCCCGTCCCGCATACCAAGCCCTTCTCCAACACCCAATCCCAGCCCACGGCCCTCTCCTCCACCTTCTGCCACACCACCTCCCCCTAGCCCACTGCCTGATGCTGGCGCATCGCTGGGCGCATCGGTGGGCGATGCGGTGGGCGCGGCGGTGGAGGCATCGTTTGGGGCGCTCTCTCCGTCGCCGTCCCCGCCGCCTTCGGCTTCACCTTCACCATCTGCTCCCATCCAAGGTGCATGCCCACTCAATACTTGCGGACGGGGGCGCTTGCCGGCACTTGTGTGCGCCTTTGCTGTGTCACAGTGCAAGTTCGTCGCAAGGCTCGACCGCTGCTGCCTTTTCTTGCTGTGCTGCAGGCTGGAGCACTCTGAGCTCCCTTGCCGCCAGCGCCACGGGCATGTGTGCCCTGGCTGCAACCCGCAGCGACCATGCCTACTGCTGGAGGGAGTTGTACGATGGCTTGCAATCTCAAGCCTTGGCCAACGTTTCCGAGCCGGTCGAAGTGGACAGCAGCAGCGCCTGGCGCTCCCTCAGCGTTGGGCACTATGTCAACTCCAGCACAGGCGCAGCCGACTCGTTTGCCTGCGGCATTCGGTCCGATGGCAGCGCCAGCTGCTGGGGCAGCGACTTTTCGGGCCTAGGCCTGCTGGGGGCGGGCGAGCCTGAGTCCAGCGCCAGCCCGCCTCAGTCAAGCGCCACCCCGCTGCCCCTGGCAGAGCCGGGCCCCTGGCGCAGCATCAGTGCTGGCCATGGCGTTGCCTGCGGCGTCAAGGCTGATGACTCCTCAGCCTGGTGCTGGTGAGTGCTGTTGCGGGTGCTGGTGAGTGCTGCTTGCTGCCTGCCGCTGCGTGTGCTGCTGCATTCCCAATGCAATGGCTTCATCCATTCACATTGCGGCCAATGCCTGTGCAGGGGCAGCAATGCAGTGGGACAGCTAGGTTGTGGCTTGGGCCCTGCGGCTGTGCCTTCCACAGCAGCACCGTGTCGTGTGCAGCTTCAAGACAGCCAACTAACCGAGGATGGCTGGACGCTTGTAGCAGCCGGCCACTCAGCGGCATGTGGCATCCCCTTGGGCAATCGCTCCCTACTGCACTGCTGGTGAGTCTTGGCGCCTGAGCTGCTTGGGGCTTGGTTGTGACTGCGGGTGGCCTGCAGCCCAAGCCATGGCTTTGCAGCAGCTGAAGCCGCCAAAGTCACGCAGCCCAGCTCACGCAGCCCAGCTTGCAACACGCCATTGGTTCATCTGGCATGTGCAGGGGGCTGCTGGGCGGCGCTGTGCATGCTGAGCCGATCTTCGTGCCGCTGGGGCCAGGCGATGACAGCTCTCGGCTATGGGCTCTCAGTATGGGCGATGAGGAAGCTTGTGTTCTGTTCTGGAACGACACAGGTGACAGGCTCACATGCAGGGCTGATGCCGCTTAGTTGTGTAGTGCTGCTGCAGCTGCTGATGCCAGGCCCCGGCGGGGCTTGCATCCAGAACAAGCCGCCTTGCCATGCACTGCGCCCAACACACCAAGCCATTGGGCCTTCTTTCGCGCAGCTACTTGCTTTAAGCTGGCAGAGTGGCCACCGCGGCTCGTGGCGGTGCCCGGGAACTGGCGGTGGCGCTCTCTTGCTGTGGGAAGGGACCACAAGGTGGGGCTGCTTCGAATTTTAGGCCGCTAGCTGTCCAGCCGTGGCATCCTGCTTTTCCACGAGGACTGCACACCCTTCCCTGTGCCTGCAGTGCGGCATTCCAATATCAGCCAACCTCTCTGCCAGTGGTGAGCGTGGAGCGATGCTTTGCGTGTATGGCCGCCTTAAGTTGATTGGCAAGGCACCGCAGTCTGAGTGGGCCCTTTTGCCGTGCTCAGCGCGCCGCCTCATGAGCGCCATTGCATCGTGCAACAAGCTGAACCCACAACATTTTCCACATCCGCGCTTCAGTGCTGTGCTGGGGTGCCAACCAGTACGCGCAGTGCGGCAACGGCAGCACAGATGGTCCTGTGAATGAACCCACAGCTGTGGCAGGCCTGGACAGAATCGACATCGCCCAAGTGGAGACAGGGGACCGCTTTACCTGCGCTCGCTCCAGCATAGGGGACCTGTACTGCTGGGGCGGGTACGAGGCAGCACAAGGTGGGCGGGCCAGCTGAAAGAGAGTTGTTGGTATTTGCCGGCAGTGTGGCTGCTCCAGCATCAACTGCCTGCAATGTTTACTTAATGGCACGCCGATAATTACATTCTTTGATATCATGCAGGCTCGCCTGCAAGGAGGAGGCTCTTAGTGGACGGCAGCGGCAGCGGCTCAGCCTTTCCCGGCAGCCTGGTGCCGGTTCTTGTGCGGCCGCCTGCCTCACAGCCAGTCGCAGCCAACTCCAGCTCTGATTCAACCAATGTGGGGGCCATTGTTGGCGGCGTGGTAGGAGGCGTGGCAGGTGAGTGGCAGAAGAAGGCGTGCCCCAGAAGATTGTGCTATCGCCACATGCATGGCGCCGTGTGCCGCAACTTTGGAAGGCGTCCCTCTGCCGCCCGGGCTGGGCATGTGCAGCGGCCAGTGAAGCAAGCACCTCTGCCGCTTACACACGCACTCAGCATTGCCCCTCCTGCACATTGCAGGCCTAGCGCTGCTTGCTGCTGCCGCCCTGGTTGTGTACAAGCGCCGCAGGGCAGCTCGCCTGGCTGTGGCCGACAGCAGGAGAGAGAAGATCGATGACAGCAAGGTGCCGACCACGCTCACCAGCAGCGGCGGCGGCAAGCTGGCCAACACAACAACCGGCACAGGCAGCGGCAAGCTGGCCTCGGGGCTGTCCACTGTTGAACAGGGCACGGAGCGGGGGTCCAGCATCACTCCCACCCGCGCTGACTGGAGGTGCTTGGGGACGGGGCGGCAGCGACTGCCGAGGGCAGCGCTCAGAGTGCTGGCTGATCCATGCACGCTTTGCATGCTCCCTAAGCGTGCAAAAAGCCCCAGCTGCGTCCAACTTTGAAAGCATTGATTGACATACCCTTGCCTGCCTGCTCCCTTGCACCCTCCCCACAGCTCCGAGTTTGTTCGCTCCGACCAGCTGCTCTCCTGGATCAGCACCAACTTGCTGCCTGAAAAGTATGGCCACACCCGCGGCGGTACCAGCAGCAGCGGCGCCACCAGCGGCACCGGCGCAGCTGGCTCCAGTGCCACGAGCGCACCGGTGCTGGAGCTGTCGCCGGAGCTGCAGCGCTGGGAGCTGGATTTCGGCCAGCTGCAGATGCAGCGGGCCTGCGGGCGCGGCTCGTACGGCCGAGTGAGTGCGAGTGACGATCCAGAGATCCAGATGTGTTTGGCGCGCTTGGCTGCCTGCCCCTGGCATCAACCACCATGCCCCCTGCCTGCAGGTCTACCTGGCCTCCTTATCGGGCCGCCCCGTGGCGGTCAAAGTGCTGCTGCAGCTGGATGCTGGTGGCAGCGGCGCGGCGGAGCTGCCGGCGGTGTTGCCGCCTGCCGCCCTGGCGGGTCTGTTTCGGGAGGCGTCGGTTGCGGCCAGCATCCAGCACCCCAATGTGGTCAGCCTGGTGGGGGTGTGCTCCCAGCCACCGGCGGTTGTGTCAGGTGAGAGAAGAAAGAAAGAAAGAGTACGCCATGGGCGTGGGTTGAAGGGGCCATCTGGGTATTTAGCCCAGCGGCCACCAGCCGGCCACCGTGCCAGGTGAGAGATCCCTGCTTCAGCCTGGGTGGCTCATTGCATAGTCTTGCCCAACGCATCGCTTTTCCACTGCTCTTAAGGAACCACTTCGTCAGCATGCTGCTCAGCTCACGTGTCACCTGCCCTGCTGCCCCTCAGAATATTGTGCCCGCGGCTCGTTGACGGATGTGCTGCATGCAGCAGCAGGCAGCCCTGCGCTGGCGGCGCAGCTGACCTGGCCCCGCCGGTTGCAGCTGGTGAGCGACCCTCCAGGTTTCACAGACGCACGCACTGCTGCCATTGCTGCACACAAACTATTGCAGCTGTGCATGGGAGCTTTCCCGGTGGGCTTAGTTGCTGAGCCGCCATCCATCCACCTGTTTCCCTTCGCAGGCGCTGGGTGCAGCGCGCGGCATGCTTGCTCTGCACTCCCACTCGCCTGTGGTGCTGCACCGAGGTGAGTGGGTGGCATGCTGCCCGGCGCAGTGCGGCATAGCTGCGTGTGGGGTGGAATGACAGCTGGAGAGCCCAGCCGCTGAGCTGTTGGTGCCAAGGTTATGAGTTGCCCCGCGTGGATGACCCTTTGGTGGCCTTGCAGACCTGAAGGGGCCCAACTTGCTGATCACTGAGGGCTGGCAGGCCAAGGTGTGTGCTTCAATGCCTTTGGGTGTGCAGCGTGGCTGCCGCCGCGGTCTCGACTGCGCATGCGCATGCCGCTCCGCCGCTCCTGCCGCCCGTAACCGCTGCTGCTGCCATGACTCATCCGTCGCCCATCCCTGCTGCCCCTTGCAAAGGTAACTGACTTCAACCTGAGTAAACAAGTGGTGGAGGGCCTCAGCATGCAGAGCACGCAGAGCCCCGTCAACCCGCGCTGGCTGGCTCCAGAGCTGGTCAAGGGCGCGCGCGCCACCAAGGCATCGGACGTGTTCAGCTACGGTGAGCGCCTGGCGAGCGCTGGGTGATCGATAGTTGTCCCCCTGTGCCGATGCATCGCCTAACGCGGCTGCCTGTGTGCCTTGGCAGCTCCCTAATGCGGTTGTGTCCCATGATGTGCAGGGAGTGTGCTGTACGAGCTGCTGACGTGGAGGGTGGGTAGCGGTGCAGGGGGGCAGGTGCCGCTGGTTGTGAGGGCAGAGTCCCATCAGCGCTGCGCATGCCAAACAGGCGCAGGCGCAGCAGCGCAGGCTCCTGTTTTTTGGTGCTGACGCTGCCCGCCGGCGCTTCCCTGCCTGCTGCGTGCAGATTCCGTGGGCTGGCGCCGAGTTTTGGATGGTGCGCTGGATAGTTTTGTTTTGCTCCTGCCGTTGCTGCTGCTGCCTGGCTGCCGCTTGCAGCACATTGTGACATCGTGACTTGCTGCAGTGCAGAGCTTCATTCCAAACCATGCAGCTTCCCAATCTTGCACTGTTCGCGCTGCTGTTCTCATTCCCTGCCGCCGCCCCCCATCGCACACAGATTGTGAGCGGGCTGATGCGCGGCGAGCGGCCGACCATTCCTGATGCAGCAGCACTGCTCGGCCCAGACTGCGCCAGCTTTGCAGGGCTGGACGCCTACTGTGCCATCATGCAGCGCTGCTGGGCGCAGGAGCCCAGCGAGCGGCCCGGGTTTGAGGAGATTGTGCAGCACCTGCGGCGGCTGCTGGAAGAAGCAGGCGCCGGAGACTGAGCAGCAGGCTTCGTGCCTCCAAACTGCTCACACCAAGCTGCTCAAGCCGAATGCGATTCACTCACTGAGCACTGCCTTGCTGCTGTCTCGTCAGCCCATCCCTGCCCTGCCCCTGGAAGCATGGGCAGCTCGCTCGCTGGCCCCGCTGGTTGCCTGACCTGCACATGCGACACCACGTGTCCCTGGGCGCACTGTACTTGTGCTCAGTTGACAGCTCCAGAGCCATGCTGCAGCTCTTGTTTCACTGCCTGCTTAGAAGGGTGCGATGCAGCTTGCAATCTGCACCTCGGGGGGTCTCCGCCGTCGCTGCGCATTGCCCACCGCCGCCCCCCCCAAGCGGCTGCGAAGCAGTGTGCCCAACCCCTGGCACGGTGCTGCAGGCTTGTCAGGGCAGGCTTGCCTGTGCACAGGGTGGCGAGCCAGCTTGCACCGGCTTGTGATTCGATGGCTTGGCAGCATGCCAGTCGACGGCGCCACCCACCCTTTGGGCAACCGCGGGGAGCTGTCTGTAGCGGTCCCAGCCGGGCAGCGGCGGTGCACCACGTGCACGGCATCAGAGGTGCAGCTGCATATTGTGTAGCATGCCATGCCAGCCATGCACCATGCCGCTGCCATAATCCTTAGGCAGACGAAGCACCGGCAGCACCGCCCTCGTAGCGAAGCGTCCCCGCCGCGGCGGCGGCATGCTCGAGGCGCTCCGGCGCCCTGGGGCTTCAACCCTGCTTGCTTGCAGCTTGGAGCAGAAACTGCAGGTGGCCGCACAGCGCTCCGCAAACACTCCAGGGCCGCGCGCGCAACTCTCTGGCCCAGGCCAGCCATGGCGCCCCAGACCTGGTCCCAGTGGCTGCAGGGGCTGCTTTCCAGCCTGCGGCCGCCCCCTTGGCCCGGCTCGCACGAGGCGACGCTGGAGCAGTTTCGAGCTGGTGCGTGCTCTCCCTATTTGGCGCCCGGTCGGGTGCATGCCAACGCGGCGCCTCTCGGGAGTTCCGTGAGGAGGCGCAAGTGCGCGGAGCTGCCTGCCGCCGCCGGCGGCCGAGCGGCGGGATGCCATGGCCAGCAAGCACGTGCTTGGTGCACCGGCTTGATCGCAGGTGCGCTGCTCAACAAGGAGCTCGACAAGCCGGCGGGACAGCGAGACGAGGAGCTTGTGTGGAAGCTGCGCATCGATTATCGAACGATCAAGCTCAAAAACACGCAGGTGGGCGGTGGGCGGGCGGCGGCGGCGCGCATTGGGCACGCAGGTCGCTGCTGTTTTCGTGGGTTATAAGCCCGCGCATTGGGCACGCAGGCCGCAGCAGTATGCTCCAACTTCAGCAGCTGGCATTGGATCCGCATGCACCTTTGCACCCTGCCCACTCGCGTGTCACGCAGGCCCAGCTGCACGACTTTCAGTTTCGCGCTGCCTCCTTCGAAGCGAGCACCCGGCAGTGCTGCGCTGCTGCGCAGTGGGTGGCGCAACGCTTGGCTGCCTCGTACCGGGCGCGGGCAGACTTTAAGGAGCAGGAAATTGTGCAGGTGGGGGGCAGCGCCGGTGCTGAAGCCGCGCGTGGCTGCGCTGCATCGCGTGCTCGCTGCGCTGCCTCTCCTGCTCTCCCTCCTCAAGCACTGCCTTGCTGCTGCCTCGTCAGCCCATCCCTGCCCCGCCCTGCACGGTGCCCCTGCCAGTTGACGGAGGAGCTGGCCGCGGCACAGGCTCGGCGCCAGGCCGTCATTGCAGCTCAGCCCACGCTGCGCCTGCAGCTGCCCGAGGCGCTGCAGCAGGTGCCGCCGCGGCTGGACTGGTGCAGCGAGTGCGCAAAGAGGGTGCAGAAGGTGGGGAGGGGCTGCACGAGGCAGGTGTGGGGTGAAGCACGTGGGCTGGTGGGGCGCTCCCAGCGCCCTGGCCCTCTCCTCATCGCCTGCCTGCTGCCCTCGCATGCAGATGGAGCTGTGTGAGGAGAAGATCAGGGTATTTGGAGATCATCTCAGAGACACGATGCGGCAGCGCGGAATGCATGCTGCGCCCGATGCTGCTGCCGCCAGCGCGGGGGCGCACGCGGGGGTGGCGGCGGCAGCAGCAGCGGCAGCAGCGGCGGCTGCAGCGGCAGCAGACCCGCCTGCTGGGGAGGGCCAGCTTGCCCAGGGGCCGTCCTCGCAGCAGCAGCAGCAGCAGCAGCAGCAGCAGCAGCAGCAGCAGGAATGCAGCAGCGGCGGTGGCACCGACAGTGGGGAGGGCGCGCCGACCACGCCCAAGCAACCACTGCAGCCGCCGCCGCAGCAGCAGCAGCACTCCTCCTCGGACGAAGAGCAGCGGCACGCATCCTTGGACGATGAGCAGCGGTAGTCGCGCGCTCCGTGGGTGCATTGCAAGTGTGCCCTGCTAACCTCAGGTGGCTGGGTGATGCCATGTTTGCCTAAACAGCGCCCGCCTGCGACGCCAAGATTTGTTTACAGCTGTAAGCAGAGGGCTAAGGTTTGAGCAGCGAGAGAAAGTGGCACCAAGCGAAAGGGACAGCAAGCAGTATTGGCAGGGGGAGGCAGGGAGGGCAGGCAGCACCTTGGGGAGCCTTGGGGATCCTGAGGATCCTCAGCAGCTGCCGAAAGGTGGGGGCGGCAGCGGCAGCGGCAGAGGCGGCATTTTGGCCGCCGCCGCGTCATGAACCGCCCTTGCGCCTAGGAACATACCGCCCTGTATCATTGGAGATGTCCATGCAACGGCAGGGTCAGCGAAAGTCTGGACCGGGGGGCATCAGGGCATGGGCGCCTGCAACACTTGCCTGACCGCCTGCAGGCACCCGGGGCTGCTGGATCGACTTGCCAGTCTTCCGCAGAAGATCACCATGGCCACCGAAGAGAGCGTGCAGGCGGAGGAGCTGCAGGAGGCGCCAGGGCCTTCGGAGGTGCGGCTGCCAAAGCCGCCCGCACTCTGGCGGCGCACTGCGTGGTCGACAGCCAGCTGCCGACTGATTTGATCGTGTCGGGTTGGCCTTCCGAGAGCCCGCAGCGGCCCCAGCCACCGGCCGCCGCCGGCCGCCGCCGCTCTGCAGACTTGCAGTGTTTCGGGCTGCCCTGCCTGGTGCAGGCGCCCACCCAAGCCGAGGCCCACAGGCCGCTGCTATCGCTGGACCGCACCACAGGCAGTGCAGCGGGCGCGAAGCACTACCTAGTGCCGGTGAGAGGGGTGCAGTCAGCTGACCGCGGCACGGCTGGAGCCTGTGCACTGCTCAGCCGCCCGCCCACCGCAAACCCTTCCCTGCTGCTGCCCAGGTGGACGACACAGATGACTCGGAGGAAGCCATCGACTGGGCGATACAAATGCAAGTCAGGCGGGATCAATCAGGCGCCCTCTGGAGCGCCCGAGTGGAGAGGCAATGCCCGCACTCCCCGTGACGCTCACTGCTACCTCTGCCGCCGTGCCTTTTGCTTGGCCGCAGGTTTGGGCCCGGCAGCGTGTTCCATCTTTTGCATGTGGTGCCGGAGCCGCAGATGCTCCATCTGTGGGCGGGGTGAGCCCAGCCTGCCCTCGTTGCCCAGCTGCCTTGGTGTTGACGCGCCCCTTGTCTTTGCGGCTGTGTGGCACGTTCCCACTTGTGGCCGCACCGTGGGCATGCTGCGCGGCCGCTGAGCTGCGGCTGCTCCTGCTGCCCCCCTGGCCATGCCTAACGCAGCACCTACATCCCACCTGACGAGAATGCGGAGCTGATTGAAGTGGAGGACACCAAGCTCTGGGTGTCCCACCGGTGTGCGAGCGTGGGGCGGCGCGCCAGGGCAGGACGGGCAGTTGATCAACTAAGGGCAGGCTGCACACGCTGAGTTGGTGCAGACATGTCTTGGCTGGCAGCACCGCTTGCTCAGTGCTTGCTTAATCTTGCTGAGTGTGCAGAACTTCCCGCTGACGCATGGTCTGCCCCCTTGCACAACCAACTGTACAGGTTCGCAAAGAAGCTGATTGCCTCCAAGGTGCGCGTGTGCTGTGCTGAACAGGGGCCACTGTGCTGCCGCAGGCTTGCTGCGGCTTGGCCTGGCACTTGCAGGTGACACCAGCTGCCATTGCCAGTTGTGTGAGCAGACGTAGCGGTCCGCACACCCTGCGTGCAGATCCCCTTCAAGCTGCACGTCGTGGTTGGGCCAACCGACTCAGGTGGCTGACGGAATGAACCCACATGCTGTGGATGGCTTGGGCCACAGGCTGACGCCAGCGTGCAATGAAGGGGCTGCATGCTGCAGCCACCCGTGTGCGAGAAGCGAGCTGCCCGTGGGGGGAGGGCACAGCTTGTATTCGACTGCTGGCACCCGCCTGCCCCGCTGCTCCTGTGCAGAAAGCGTGTCCAATGTGATCCTGAAGAAGGCGCAGGTGGGCGGGATTTCAACCTGAAACTGATGCGCTCAGTGTGGTTTATGATGACGGGCTGCTGCCTACATGCAGGCCCAGCTGCACCACTGGGTGCTACTGACGTGCTGCGCTGTGCCCCCTGCTGCACCCAGGACGTGGCGGCAGAGTGCATAGTGATGGCGCGCCACAGCAAAGGCCGGCTGAAGGAGATGTGGGTGGGCAGCGTCACCAAGGTGAGTGGGCCCTGCACCTGCTGATGCCAGCGACATGGCCTGACGGGGCTGGGATGTGGACCAACTGCAGCTGCGACGACGGCTCCATCCCCAAGTGGCGCTCTGACTGCACCGCCCCCTGCAGGCATGCGTGCACAAGTCGCCAGTGCCGGTGGCAGTGGTGCCACACTTCCAACAGCGGCCTGGTTCGGCGTGACGCCGCTTGGCCTGGCTGCTCCACCAAAGAAAGGTTTGGATGGGGTGGCGGCAGTGGAATTGCCAACCACCCCACTGTTGACGAAGTACTCCTGTGTATGCTCCCCCCTATGAATGAACTTGTATAGCCTATGACCCGATGATCCAAACACACAGACTGCATCCCACGGCCTCTGTAAAGCTGCTGCATAATGCCACGTGCCCGGCACGTCCACGCTGGGGACCGCTGCGCTGGCCATGCCCGCCACCCATGTGGGACAGTGGCCAGCACGAGCAGCTGCGTGCGCCAATCACCGCAGTCATCGTAAGGTTGCAGGGGCGTGGGAGCGCGAGGCAGCCTGTTGGCGTTTGGCAAACCCCAGTTGCGGCGGCTGCAGCTGACGGGCCGGCCTGTACACGTTCGATACGAAGTCCGGAAGTTGTGCTGCAGCCTAGAAGACGGTCAGCGGCACGGTGAGCGGTCTATGGGCACTGGGGCATGCTGGCGGCGCCTGCGGCCTGCAACCCGGACGATGGCAGCCCGGCAGAACTGTGCATATCGAGTGCATTGTATGGCGGCGGTCGGCGCCCCGGAACGCTGCCCAGCCCCGGCTCGCAGTTTTTGCCACCGGGCCTGCGGGCTTCCCAAGGCCGAGCGGGCACTCCCACATGTGCATCTGGGAGTCCGTAACTGCCGTGCAGCGCCGATGGGGTGCTGGGCTGCCTGCAACCGCTGCCGCCGACACAGACGCTCGCACCACCTGCCGCACCGCTCCTGCAGGCCTCGGCCAGGCGCGCCGCGGGGCGCTGCAGGCCCCGCAGCCCTGCATAGCGCTTTGAATTAGCAGCAGACGCAGGGAGAGGCAGGATGGACGACTTTGAGAAGGCCATCCTGTTCACGTTTGACCAGACGGGCAGCGTGGGCCCCGACATCAAGGCGCAGTCGCAGGTGCGGTGACGGTGTGATGTTGTGCTCATGTGCAGCAGCACAGGCGTGAATCGAACACAGTCGGGGTTGTCGAGAGTGCTGTCATGAGTGATTGTCATAGGCCGGCGGCAGCAAGGGCTTGCGTGTCAATGCCATGGCATGCTGCTGCAGATCTGACGCAGTGAGGGCCAAGCGGGCGGCGACAGGGCGCAGCCGCATGCCCCGCCTTGCACCACTCGCTGTCGACGTACCCTTCAGTGTCCCACCCTGCGAGCCCCCACCTCTCCCTCCCACTGGATGCACCGCAGGCGTACCTGGAGCAGGTGCGGGCCTCGCCCGACTGCTGGCGCCTGTGCCTGGCACGCTTCCAGGACAGCCAGTACTTGGAGGTGCGCTTCTGGTGCGCCCAGACGCTGTCCAGCCTGGCACGCTCCTCTTACGCCCAGCTGCCGCCCGAGGCCCGCGACCAGCTCAAGCGCGCGCTGGTGGCAGCGGGCAGCCAGCCCGCAGCAGCGCAGCTGCCCTCCTTCCTGCGCAACAAGATTGCGCAGGCGGTGGTGGCCATCGCGGCGCACGAGTACCCTGACCAGTGGCCCTCCTTTTTCCAGGCAAGCCGGGGCGGAAGCTGTGGTTGGGCGGCCGTGGCAGCGGATGGGCCGACTGGGCTTCCTTCTGCTGGGTGGGCAGAGCTGCCGCTTCGCAATGCCACCCACACTGTGCTGCTGACCGCAGCTTCCCTGCTCGCCGTGTTGCCTCGCCCAACTGCTCCGCCACCGCCGTCATGCTGAGGGTGTCCTGCCAGCCACCCCTCCCCCGCAGGACCTGCTGGGCACGCTGAGCCAGGGCGCTCCTGCAGTGGACCTGTTCTGCAGGTAGGCAGCCCACCGGTGGACGAGTCCAGCGGACAGTCGGCTGCATTGCGGGTGTGCAGGCGCGGCACAATGGCATGCCACGCAAGCCCGGCCCCTTGCCGCAGCCTGCAAACCGCCTGCTGCCCTGCCACCCCCCCATCCCGCCATGCCGCAGGATCCTGGTGTCTGTGGACCAGGACATCATCTCGCTGGATGTGCCGCGCTCCGCGGATGAGGCCAAGCAGTCCATGCACTTCAAGGACAGCATGCGGGAGCGGGCGCTGAGCGACATTGCCACCGCATGGGGCACCATTGTGGCCACGTACGCAGGCAGCGCCCCCGAGGTGGCCACCACCGCGCTGGAGACGGTGCAGCGGTGAGGCGCAAGGGGGCTGCGGAGGAGGGCTGAAACTGTGCAACTGTGAAGTGGGTGCCGTTTCGTGAAATCAGAGGTTGCTTTGCCAGCGTGCGCTCTATTGCATGCCGAGTGTCTGAGCCTCCCTGCTACCTGTACCTGCAGCTTTGTGCACTGGATCGACATCGGGCTGGTGGCCAACGACACCTTTGTGCCGCTGCTGTTCCAGGTGGGGGCTAGCCGTACACTGCTCTGCCTTTCCGTTGGTGGGCTGCTTGTTCGAGCGCAGCAGGCTGCTGCAGCTGCTGTCCATGCAACGCACCTGCTTGCTTGGCAGCCACTGATCAGTTGTCGTGCTGCTCCTGTCCAGGTGTTAAATGCGCCGCAGGAGTCCCTGCGAGGGGCCGCAGCCGATGTGCTCACAGAGATAGTGAGGTAAGAGGTCGTGTGCTGCGTCCGCTGCTTGGCACGAATAAGCGCTGCACTGCACCGCTGTCCGCTGCTACACGACAGGCTGCTGCCTCCTCACAAGCTCTGTTTCTTTCGAGCGCCTGCTCACCAGCCTCCTTGCTGCCACCTCCCACCTCCTGCAGCAAGCGCATGGAGGCCATCGCCAAGCTGTCCCTGATCCAGCAGCTGGGTGTGGTGCCGGTGTGTGCACGCTGGGCTGGCGGCCTGCCCAGCGTGGACGACGAGCCGGAGCTGGCGGTCAAGTACGCCAGGTGCGCTGTGCTGTGCTGTGCTGTGCTGGGGGGCGGCAATGCGAGGTATGCTTTGTTGCAGTCTTGCGTGAGGGCTGTGGCTTGGTTGGCTCCCCGCGACAAGGCAGAGTAGAACTGCCTGGGGTGCTGTGCCCCTCCCTCGCCAGCCGTCGAGCTCTCCCCTCGGGCGCCGCCCACCCCGCCCTCCTCGGTCGCAGGCTGCTGGCGGCGCTGGCCACTGAGGTGCTGGAGGCATGGAAGAAGGTTGAGAACAGCGTGCTGTCCATGGCGGCAGTGGGGTTGGCAGTAGATGCAGAGGCATCTGCTGATGCAGCGTCAGCCTGCGCAGGTGCCTCTGCCCTGCTGGACGCCCTGTTCCCTGCGGTGCTTGCAGCGCTGCGGGCGGGGCAGGACGAGGTGGCAGCGGCCGTGGTGCCCTTCCTGCTGTCCTACATTGCACGGCTGCGCGCGCTCCAGAAGCGTGCCCCCGGCGGCGGCAGCAGCGGCCTGCCGGAAGGCAGCCCAGAGGCGGCCCACCTGCCTGCCATCCTTGAGTCGATAGCAGCCTGCGCCCGTTTCCCAGACGACACAGCGGCGTATGAGGTGGTGGCCTCGTCAGCCGGGGAGCGGTGAGTGTGGTGGGGGGAGGGACAGGCAGCGGGTATGGAGTGGTGCACCGCTGGGCCTGCCTGCGTATGGCACACATGACTCGCACCTGTGCTCTGCTTGCACAAAGTGTGCCACTGTTTTGGGCACCCCTTCCACCCTCCCACCGACCCCATTATCTGGCCTGCAGCGTGGCGGCCGAGGAGGAGGAGGCGGCGATGGCTGAGCGGCGGCAGGACCTGTTCACACTGTTCCGCAACACCGCCAGCCTGGCACGCCCCGCAGCCTACTCGTTTGTGGGCGGCCGCCTGAGTGCTGCAGTGGGCGGCGGCGCGGCCTGGCAGGATGTGGAGGTGGCGGTCAGCCTGCTGTACCAACTGGGGGAGGGGGCACCAGAAGGGGACACCAAGCCCGGCACGGGAGTGCTGGCGCAGCTGGCGGCGGGCATCATGGCCACAGAGGTGCGAGCCGGGTGGCGGGTGGGGTGGGCTGTGTGCTGCCTGAGCTTGCAGCGGTCTGGATGTTTCAAATGCGGCTGCAGGTTCATTGGCGGATTGGTTGCCCTGCAGACCCTGGCTTTCCAAGCTCATGCCCCCCGCCCCTGCCATGCCCCCCGCCCCTGGCAGGTCCCCGCCGCCAAGCACCG
>VIYQ01002237.1:0-25490 GCA_009928355.1 Chlorella sp. CH2018 | reverse complement strand
CCCACCTTTGAGTAGAACTCGTAGTTGCCCTGCATGGAGCCGCGGGGCGTGGGCAGCGGGCAGGCTGCAGGGGCAAGGGGAGGCAGGCATCGGCAGCGACGGGGCATCAGCAGCGGCGGGCATCAACAGCGGCGGGCATAAGCAGAGGCGAGCATAAGCACGCACACCTCAGCTCGGCTGCAGGTGCACCAGGTCAGCTGGCGATGGTGCACTGCGCCCTGCCCCTGGGGTTTGCCTCGCTGCCTGCTGCGCTTTCGACTTGGCATGGGAGTGAAGCCGGGTGCAGGAAGCAAACCCTGCGCAAACAGACCGCGCACCTGACTGGTACGTGAAGCTCTCTCCAGGTGCCAGCTCGGGGTGCTGCCCCACCACGCCCAGCCCCCGCACTTCCTGGCTGAGGCCCTGGCCGTTGGTGATGTGCCAGTACCTGCAAGCGACAGGGCAGGCGGCGAGGAGGGGTGCACAGATGACTGCACAGGTGGGGTGGTGCAGGTGCAGGGACAAAACCAGGCAGGCGGCGTCTTTCTGGACACCCTTCGCGGCCTGCTGCGCCGGCGTGCTGCCACAGGAACAGCATCAGCCAGGTGGCCGGCCAGCCCCACCAAGCTCAGCCTCACCGCTCCATGAGCTTGATGGTGAGGGGCCCCTCATTCTTGATGGTGATCTGGTAGCTGCACGGCAAGCGAGGAGCAGGATGGAAAGATTGAATGCCAGGGGAACCAGCGGCCTCGGCAAAGTTGTGCGCAGACAACAGCTGCACAGTTGCAGCACGACACAGCACTTGATGCTTGCCTGCCTCCCCAAACCCCTCCGGGCTCAACCCCCCTGCCAGACAGCAGCTGCCCCTCACCCAAACAAGAAGAGCGGCGGGCTGGCGGCGGGCCGGCTCTCGCTGGGCACAAAGAAGGAGCGGCAGGTGACCCGGATGCCGTCCGTCACTTTGTCGCTCACTGTGACAGCTGTGGGGTCGAAGCCGGGCTGCTCCAGGGCCGGCGGAGGGGGCGGCGGCGGCGGCGGCTGCAGCTGCTTGACGCGATCCCGCAGCCGCGCCGCATCCTGCAGGGCGGAGCATGCATTGGAGCGTGGAAGCCTGGGCAGGGCTGCTGAGATGTGCTTGTTCACTCGTTGCAGCAGCATCGCCTGCAGCGACATTCGCAATGGCCCTAAAAATCTTCCCAAGTCATATGAGCCGCCCATCCTGGAACGCTGTTC
The DNA here is from genome assembly GCA_009928355.1 of Chlorella sp. CH2018. Classification (NCBI taxonomy): domain Eukaryota; kingdom Viridiplantae; phylum Chlorophyta; class Trebouxiophyceae; order Chlorellales; family Chlorellaceae; genus Chlorella; species Chlorella sp. CH2018. The sequence goes on along the minus strand of VIYQ01002237.1, from coordinate 24,278 downwards.
TTGCGCCGCCGTCTTCTCTATCAACACAATGGGCTGAATTCGCAATGTTAATGGAGGCAGTTAGAATCAATATCAGCGACCCACCTCGAAGCGCTCCTCCCGCACAGCCGCCTCCAGCTCCGCCTGCGCCGCCAGCAGCGGGTCCTGGCTCTCCAGCTCGGTAATGCGGTCGCGCAGCTGGGCCGCGGCTGCATAGTCCTCAGACTGCATTGCATTTGCAGGGGAGAGAGGCAGCGGTGCTGGGCACGGAGAGAGGAGAGAGCAGGGAGCAGGCTACACAGGGTGCGCATGCGCAGAGCCGGTGTTGCTCTGCTTCCATTGGCTGCCGCTCTGCTCAGCAAGGTGTGGCCGGGCGGAACGGACTTGAATCACTCTTCAGCAGTGCTGCTGCTCACCTGGATCGCCACTGCAAGGTCTCTCCGCAGGTCGGCCACCTCCGCGGCGCCCGAAGCCGTGCTGCCGGCGGCGCCTGGCGGCGCCACCCTAGCCGCCACTCGCCGCGCTTGCGGGACTGCTGGTCGGCTTCCTGGCGCTGCAGTGCCGCGGAAGGCCGCCCGCTGCGGGGCAGCAGGGGCCGCAGGGAGGCGGCAGACGCTGCTGGCCATGGCTCGGCCCCTCTCCACCGTCCCCTGGTCCCCTGGTGATGGTGTGTGCTATCCACTGTGGTCGGAGACAGCCTGGGAGGCCCGATCGCCCCGCCGTGCTGCGCAAGTGCTGCGCGCATTTGGCTTGGTGCTCGTGCGCACTTTAAAAGGCAGGCTGGCCATGCGATGGCGCAATAAAACTTGTGCACGGATCATTCGTTTGGCTGGACTGGCCCGATCGGTCCAGCACGCGCTGTTGCTTTCCAGGCCTGCTCTGCCACTCTTCCTGTCACTTCACAGACCCTTGCGCTGATCCAGAAGCATCCTGCCATTGAAATCGACCCCTTGGCTTGGCGCCTGCAGCTGCCCCGCCACCCGCCGCCGCCGCTGCCGCCCGCCAGCCATGGGCGGCGATGCGTCACAAGCAGTGCTCCAGAAGCTGCTGCTTTCAGCCGCTGCTGCCAGCGTAGCGGAGAGCGCCACCTTCCCACTCGATTTGCTCAAGACGCGGCTGCAGCTTGCGGGGCAGCAGGCGGTGGCACAGGGAGCGGCAGCACACCCCGCCGGGCTGCTGGCTACCGCCCGGGCAATCATCCGGCTCGAGGGGTGAGGTGGACTACCCGGCCAGTGGAAGACTGCTACATAACAAAGTTTGCTGTGCCTGGAAATCATCTTCAGCATGCACCGCCTCATCCACCCGTCCCTTTGCCGCAGCGTGGGCGGCCTCTATGCCGGCCTGGCGCCTGCTGTGCTGCGGCAAGTGCCCTACACTGGCATCCGAGTGCTGGCATTTGAGCAGCTGCGCAGCCTCGCGCAACAGCACTGGGCGCCTGCAGAAGTGGCAGCAGCCGCAAACCAGCCGGGCGCAGCACGGGCGCAGCCGCTGCCGCTGCCGGTGCGGCTGGCGATAGGGCTCACAGCAGGCGGAGTGGCCCAGTTTGTGGCAGTGCCCGCCGACCTCATCAAAGTGCGGATGCAGGCAGATGGGCGGCTGGTGGCGGCAGGGCTGCAGTCTGCACCCAGGTGCGGCCTGGCTGGGCACCTCGTGCTGCTTCGTGCTGCTCCTCTGCAGCAGCCCATGCATGATGCGTTGCCCTGCGCGTAAGGGGAGCAATCTTTACAGTGCTGCGGTCTCACCCACCCAACCGCGTGCATCCCTCGCACTGACTGCAGATACAGCGGCGTGGTGCACGCCTTCAGATCTGTGGTTGCTCAGGAGGGCATTCGTGGGTTGTGGCGCGGCTCACTGCCAGCGGTGCAGCGTGCGGCGCTCGTCAATCTTGGCGAGCTGACCACGTACGTTGGCTGGTTTGTGCTGCTGAGTGCATGGCTTGGCTTGATACAGGGATGGGCCAACTGCGTCTGCTGCTGCTGCTGCTGCTGCTGCTGGCGGCGCTGCACCTCTGGGGACCTGCATTTCGGTTTTGCCAAATTCAGTCCTTTGCACTGTGCCTTTTGCACCGCCTCGCAGGTACGATGCTGCCAAGCAGCAGGTGCTGCGCAGCGGCATCACCGGCGGCGACAACGTCTGGGCGCACGCCCTTTCCTCCGCCTGCAGCGGCTTTGTGGCGTCGGGTGCGGGTGGGGCATATGGTGGGTGGTACGCGTGCCGCGGCCGGTGTGACGTTGTCTTGCTCCCATTCCCCGAAACGTTGCTCCGTCTTCGGCGCGGTGCAAGTGGTGATGCAAGGTATCAACGCTTGCCAGCCCCTGCCCCTGCTGTGCACGCAGTGGTCAGCACACCCGCAGACGTGGTCAAGACGCGGCTGATGAACCAGGATCCCTCGCGGCCCGCCTACCGCGGCATGCTGCACTGCTTCACCGCCACCCTGAGAGCGGGTGCGATTGTGTACGACGTGCATTGGGGAGAGAGGAGTGGCAGAAAGGAAGCAGGAGCAGGTCTGCGCTCAGGTTATACTGCGGCACTGCACGCTAAGCAAACAGTGCTCTCGAGCTCACCAGTTGCCGCAGCGCTCAACATCCCCTGCCCTGCTCTACATGCAGAGGGGGTGCGCGGCCTGTACGCCGGCTTTGTCCCCACCTGGAGCCGCCTGGCGCCCTGGCAGCTGTGCTTCTGGGTGACATACGAGGAGCTGCGGCGGGTGGCAGGCCTGGCTGGGTTCTGAGGCACGGGTGCCCACACCTTGTCCCGCCGGGCGGGACCTTGAACACTCCGTCAACTGATTGCTTTCACCAAAATGGCACTCCTTATTCATTTGCTGATGCAATTCCACTCGCCTGGCACAATACCAGATCAAAGGGGCATTTGAAGGAGAGTTGGGCACGACGCAGCGCTCCGCATGGTGTGGCGCAGGTGGCTGGCATGGCTAAAGCACTCGCCGGCCCTCCAACACTTCCACAGCAGCTACTGAATCACTGTGCGTGCACTGCAGGCAGCCTGCTTGCCCGCAGGCTACCAACCACCTCTGTCCTGTGTGCTGCCGCCCCAGGTGTGCGTGGGCACGCCCTGTGGGACACGTGCAGACTCGTGCCTGCCCGCCCGCACCAGCCGAGGCTGCCGTGTGCCTCGCTGCTGACGCCGCCCTGGCCACCCAAGCGGCGGCCGTCGACGCACACGGCTGCCGCTGCCCTTCCGTTCCCCAGTGCCCCTGTGATTTCTACCGATGCGCCCTCTGTGCCATGCAGATGTTGCTGAAGCGCCACCAGCCGCACCCGCCAGCAGCAGCCGCGCCGCCGGTGCCAACCATCCACGACCTGCCGGACGCGTGCCTGGTCCACTGCCTGGGCTTCCTGCCGCAAGAGGAGCGGTGAGCAGGGAGGCAGCGGCGGCCACAGCTGCTTGGTCACTTGTTGAAGTAGGGTGGTTGGCACGCCAATTCGAGCCATCATTGTACCTCGTTTTGTTGCAGGTTCACGAGTGCCGCGTTTGTCAGCAAGCGCTTCCGCAGCCTCACCTGCAGCCCCGAGCTGCTGGCGTGCTTGAAGATTGGCCTGAAGAAGCGGTCAGCAGCAGCGGATGAGTCAGGTGACACGCACCGCCTGCACGCGCTGCAGCTGTGGCTGCTGCGCCACGCCGGCAGCCTACGTCAGCTGGAGCTGACTGTCGACATGTCAACAAACACCAGCCCGCTGATGCCCCTGCTTGACGGCTGCATTGCAGCCGCCGGCAGCGCTGGCACCCTGCAGCGTTTGACACTCGTGGATGCCAGTGGGCACGTTCCAACAGCGGCTGCCTACATCCTGGGCAGCTGGGCACAGAGCATGTCCGGCATGCGGCACCTCAGCATCCAAGCCAACTGCCCGCTGTGGCTGCCGCCCACGCTGGAAGGCCTTTCCCGGCTGCACAGCCTGAGCTTGGAAGCGTCCGATCTGAAGGTCACTGCGGCGCAGCCGCCGCGGCTGCCTCGCTCGCTGACCAAGCTGTGCGTCACTCAGCGCCACCCTGCGCAGACAATTGTCACGCCGCTGCAGGTGGGCACCTGGTTGTCGAACATATGCATGGCAGGTGCAGCACAGCCTGACTCAGTGGCTTGCGAGGCCTGCAGCCGCAGCGTGCGGCTGCTTGTCTTTGGCAGGGCGCAGTTGGGACCCACTGCCCCCAATTTTGGCGTCTCCAGCCGCCAGCAGCCCAACGGTGCGACATGTGTTCCACTTGTTACAGATTGGCGGCCTGACCAACCTCGTCACTTTAGAGCTCCAGGGCTCTGACGATGCGGGTTTGGTTGACTGCCCCGGAGCACTGGTTGCAGGCATCTCTGCCCTGCACAGCACCCTGCGCCACCTGGCTTTGGATAATGCCAACCTCTCTGGCGTTTGGCTGCCAGCCAGCCTGCAGCACCTGTCGGCGCTGCGGGTGTTCTGTGTTAGTAGCGACGCCTACTCTTCTAGGCAGGGCCAGCTCAATCACGCGCTGCAGCAGCTGCCACAGCTCACCGGCTTGTTGTTGGAAGGTACAATGTACGGGAGCCTGCCCCCAGCCATCGCAGCCATGTCCCAGCTGCAGTGGCTGCACCTGGGCTGCGATTTTTTGGACGACGATTACAGCCTGCCTGCCGGCCGGTACCAGTCGAGCCTGCGCCACCTGGTCTCCAGCTTCTACACGGTAGCCGCCAGCGCAGCCGCTCTTGGGGGCATGACACGCCTGGAGCGCCTCAGCCTGACTGAGCCGCCTTACAAGCTGCAAAACTTGGAGCATTGGGACGGCTTTTGGGACTGGGCGGCGAGCCACCCGCCGCTCCGCATCCTAGAATACATGGATCATGAAGAGTGGCATGAAAACGCCGAGCATGTGAGCACTGAGACGCTCAACCAAGTGGTGCAGTTGGTGCGCCGCCGCCCCAGCCTGCAAGTGCAGGGCCTGCCTCACACGGGCCGGGGCTACGCTGCCGAGCTGCTCAATGACTGGTAGCAAACTGGGCAGTCCTTTGCGCACTGTGCGCTTGCTTTGTTCTTTCATCCCCCGCGTTCCCTTGTCTGCTTGAATCGGCTGCCCGCTTCCATCCGCATGCTGCTGTGCCCCCCTTGCCTGATGATGCTGTCAAACCCATGCCGTTGCTGTTGCCCAACCCACCTCGTGTGATAGTGTTTGCACACACACTGCTGTGTGAGAGTGCAGCTTGTTATGGTGAAGAGGATGGCAAACCGGTGGTGCTGGTATGGGTGCAAAACTCGAGTGAATCGGTCGTACATGTCAATTGAGCTCCTGGGATGCATCCGGCTAGGCAAGCAGCGCCCCTGAACCAGCACAGCGAACCATCATCCCAGCCTCTGCTGAGCGGCGGTGCACCGGCATGCGCATGTGGATGTGCGGCGGCATCCACTGCTGGCGTGGGCTTGCGAGGCATGTAGAATTGCTCGGAGGAGGGAAGCCTCAAGGATGGCAAGCATGCTTGCTCGGAGGAGGGAAGCCTCAAGGTCAGCACCTCAAGGGGGCTGCCCTGTTTGCGCGCCGCCGCCACCGCTGGGCACGCTCTGCGACACGCCGCCATCCCAACCCAAGCCATGCCGAGGAGCGCCACGTGTCCCGCATCCATGCCTGCCCTTGATCTTCTGTAGCACAGCATAGTTACCCTCAACCGCGGCGAGCCGTGCAGCCAATATGCAGTTGACGTGCACCGCCAGTCGCGTGCTGGGGCAGCAGGTCGCGGCGCGCCGCTCTGGAGCGCACCAGGTGTGCGGATGCCATGCAGCGAGCAGCTGGCCCTGGAAACCGAGGGACGCTCCGGTCGGCAGCCAGCCCTCTCCTGAAGGGCGAGCACTCGCGCCGGCTTGACGTTTTTGTGCTGCTGATTAGGCGGCGTGCGACGAGAGTGGGACTGCGCGCATGCTGGCTTGCATGGCGCAGCCCCAGCGCTAGCGCCGCCGCCGCTCGCCGCTCACGCCATAGGCCGCTGACGCCACTCCTGCCGCAGCGCCGTGTGACTGCCGCTGCTGAGCCGCAGAAGGCGCCGGCAGGTGAATCACATTGTGATGGGGCTTGACTTTGGAGAAATTGCGGCCTCCTGCTCTGCTCCCATGTCGAAAATGTGGCCATCTTTCCTGGGCAGCAGGCTCAACAGTCCTTCCACGCTTGCGTTTCGCCCTCTCCCTGCACAGGTGTAAACAGATGGGCGGATTTTTCGCTGGGCCACCCCAACTCCGCCAACCGGGTGCGTGGCAGCTGACTGGAGCATCATGAATCCATCTGTGGGCTCTTGTTGCTGGCCCTGTGCTGCGCCCATGCTGGGGAATGCAGCTTTGCGGAATGCTGAGCGGCTTGTACGCCCCTCTGGATGCAGGGCATTGATGTGACTGGCCTGCCCACCCCGCCGCCAGCCCCCAAGCCAGCTGCCCCGCCCGCACCGGCAGCACCAGCAGCCAGCGTTGCTGTGGCGGCGGAGCCCTCCCCGGTGCCCTACGCTCAGCGCAAGGCCAGCCCGCAGGCCGCCCCCCTGGGCACCCTTGCCAAGATGCCCGCTGCCCCTGCCAAGCCCGCGGCACCTGCCGCCGCCGCTCCCGCCAGCCAGCCAGTGCGCACGAGCTCGCCTGCTGCTGCCAAGTGGGACCACGCTACGCGCGTCATGCCTGCTGGCTCTGCTGCACCCGTCACTCCCAAGATGGACTCCACTGCCTTCAGCCAGGCGGCCAGCAAGCCCGCTGCCCCCAGCCCGCCACCTGCTGGCGTGAACCGCTGGGCTGACTGGAGCCTCGCCAACAGCAACCCCAACCAGCGGGTGCGCTGTGTGAGGGGGGGTACGCGGCGCCCTGCTGATGCTTCCGCGCCTCGCTTGAGAGTTCCCCACTGTTAAGCGAATTCAACTCTACCCGCCGTACTTCCCCGTAACCCTTGCAGGGCATTGATGTGACTGGCCTGCCCTCCTCGCCTGCCCCAACTCCCGCGCCGGTGGCTGCCGCCCCAGTCCCCGCACCCGCCAGCGCCGCTGTGGCGGCGGAGCCCGCCCCGGTGCCCTACGCTCAGCGCAAGGCCAGCCCACAGGCCGCCCCCCTGGGCACCCTTGCCAAGATGCCCGCCGCCCCTGCCAAGCCCGCGGCACCTGCCGCCGCCGCCCCTGCCAAGCCCGCAGCACCTGCCGCTGCCGCTCCCGCCAGCCAGCCAGTGCGCTCCAGCTCCCCTGCTGCTGCCAAGTGGGACCACGCTACGCGCGTCATGCCCGCTGGCTCCGCTGCACCCGTCACTCCCAAGATGGATCCTGCCGCCTTCAGCCAGGAGGCCAGCAAGCCCGCTGCCCCCAGCCCACCACCTGCTGGCGTGAACCGCTGGGCCGATTTCAGTCTTGGTCACCCCAACTCCAGCAAGCGGGTACGTGGTGTGATGACCTCAATCAGACATGTGCACAGCTCCTGCCTGCCTCTGCCCAAGCCCCGACGCTGGCCATGCACCAGGCTAACACGCCACGCTATGCCTGCTGCAGGGCATTGACGTCACCTTCTGAGCAACCGCACCGCTCTGGAAGGTTTGGCCACGCGGCAGCATTTGCTGCCCTCAACGCACCTGTAGCCGCCATGTCGTTGGCACGTAGCCAGCACACCCCCAATACATAGCTGCCGGGGCCTGTGAAGCACACGTTGTGCTGCAACTCCCTTGTGCTCACATTTTTGCCGCCTTGCACACCTTGCAAGCGTTTTCGACTGTGTTCCATTCATTTCCCCTCCATTTCTCCAAACTGACGAGAACTTCCTCACGTTTGCGTTCCCATGTTTACCTGACGACGCGTCACTTACACATGCAGGCGGGGCGGGTTCATTTCGAGCCTTGCCAAATAATGTTCAAAAAAACCAGAGAATGCCACATTGCGGCAAGCTGTAACAACGACCGAACTGCCGCAAGAGCCGGTTGGCAACTTGCAAGGCTGGCGACAGGGCATGAAGGGGCAGTGGGCAGAGGCAAACGCAGCAACTCCTTGCCCAGCTCCTTAGGCCCTGTGCATCCACTCAGCTCTGGGCCGCATCCCCGTCCACCTCAATCAGCACCTCGTTTGTGCGCAGAATGCCCCACTGGAACGGTGGGTCTGCAGTCAGTGAGGGCAGGCATGGCGTCACGTCATCGGGAGCAGGCTCGCGACATGGTCCGCTGGCGTTGGCTGCATCCCCCCTTGCTGTACACCCAATCGGTCCCACCAATGCAGCACACTGCACTGCACTACACCCACAAAGCTCAGCACCGCGCCCCAAGCAGCGCTCACCGTACTGCCACACGTGAGTCTTGCCGCCCTGCTTGGGCTTCAGCCCCGCCTGCTCCATGAGCTGCCGCAGCTGCGCCGTGCGCCGCTCCACCTCCGCTTCGCGCGGGCTGTTGCCGTTCCATGAAAGGGCGACCAGCGTGCGGGCAGGCACCTCCTTGATGTCGACATTGGGGTTCACTGCAGAGGCCGGGGGGTGCATGTTGGTGGGCGGCAGGGCAAAGCAGCGTGGATGGGGCGGGAGGAAGCGTCCAGGCTGCATGCAACGCACTGCATGTCCGGCTGCGCTGCGTGGAATGTTCGCCACAAAGCGCCAACACTGCTGCCTGCTGATTGCACACGCCCTCACGCGCACCTGGCTTGGGCAGCGTCTCCTTTGTGTACTCGCTGGGCATGATGAAGGAGACCTGGAGCGGCAGAGTGGGGTGCGGCCACACATGGGGTCTTGGTTAACACTGCTGGGGTGCGGTCAGGACCGGAGCCTGCTTCGCTGCTGCCTGCTGGGCAGTGCAGGCCTGCGCAACAGGCAGGCAAGCACAGGCTCGCAGCCCGCCGCCCCCTCTCGCACCTTGTACTCCCCGGCACCCATCTCCGCAGTCACTGGGCTGGTCATCGCAATCTTGGCGCTGGCGGGTGCGCCGCTCATCTCCAGGGTGACCTGTTGAGCAGGCAGGCAGGCAGGCAGGGAAGGGCGGGAGTGGTGGGAGGCATGGGTGCTTCAGCTGGGGTAAAGGAAGGCGTGTGCACAGGCGCAGCCAAGAGCAGCGCCCAGCACTGATTCGGTGCTGCTCTCTCAGTCGGTTGCGCGGCCTCACCGGCGAGGTCATGGCCACCTTGCTGCTCTCGTTGCTGTCGGGTGCCAGGTTCTTGCCAAAGATGAAGCCCGCGCTGCACATGCGTGAGGGACGAGGGGGGGGCACATCAGCACTCAAGGTTCCCGTCGGCCTCGGCCAGCCGCCGGGTGTTGCGCAGGGGAGTGCAGGAACCCGCTTGCGCACACTGAAGTGTGCAGCCCTGCGCTCCTCGCCTCCCAAGGCTCACATTTGGCGGAAGCCCTGGCCCAGCGCCTGCCGCATGTCCATGTCCCCGCCCGCCATGGTCACCTCCGCAATCAGGTAGGGGGCGTACAGCCGCACCTGCATGAAGAGGGAATGGGGCAGGGGGGACGGGGCAGGTGGTTGCGCAGCGCGCCTGCACATGCGTCACCTCTCTGCTGTGGACTGCATCTCCTCACGCGGCCCCATGCAGGTGTCGATACCGTCTATGCAGGGGTGCAGCAGCCTATGCTGCCAGTGTCAGTGCCATCAGGCTGCCACCCTGCGTGCCCCCAACAGCAAGCAGGCGCGTGATGCTCCCGGCCCCCTCACCTCTGCCGCCGGCACCGTCTTGCCCCACCACGTGCGCCGCTGGCCGATGGTGCGCAGCAGCGTGTAGCGTGGCTTCTCACACTTGCGCACCTCCCACCAGATGGCCACCGGCCAGGCGAGGAGGGCAAGGCCAGCGATGCCGCCGATCGTGGCGCCCACGGTTGTGGCTGTCGAGTTGCCCATGCCGCCTGCCTGCCTGCTGCTGCTGCTGCTCCTGTTGTGCTGCTGCCGCACCGGTTGCTCTGCTCCTGGAGGCGTTTTCAAACTGAAAGAGCGCTTGATGGGGCCTGTGCACACGCAGGGGCAGCAGCACGGTAGGTGCCGGAACAAGCGGCGGGCAGGCGGCGGCCGCCGGCGCCATGGCCGGCGGTCAGCAAGTGCACCTGCCTCGCCACCGGCGACGCCGACCAAGCAATAATGCAGGATTTACACACAATTGGGCAAAGCGGCAAAGGCTACAGAGGCACCAGGGAGCGGGCCGCGGGCCGCACCTCCGACTCGCTGTCCCTCCGCCGGCTATGCTGTGTTTGGGTGCTTGCAGTCGCGTTGCACTGTTGATCTGAGTGGTTACAAGCCTCTCTGCACACTCCCGACGCCACGCTGGCCCACATTGGAACCCTGGGTGAAGCGCATTGCTGCCACTCGGCCAGCCATTGCCCCCTCCTGGGACTTGCAAGTGGCACTGGTGCCCTCCAGCCCTTGTTTACCACCCCACCGCTCGCCTCCCGTCTCTCCTGGCCCCCACCAGCCTGCCTGCAGCCCACATGCCTGCCACACTGGTTGTAGGCGCGCCAGCAATGCTGGCGACGCGCAGCTGGCGGCAGCAGGCCGGCGCGGCACCGCCTGCGGCAGCACCCTTGCAGCCGCGGCGGCAGCAGCAGGCCCGCCACCTGCGGCAGCAGCGCAAGGTGCAGGCCGCAGCCGCAACGGCGCTGGCCCCAAGCACTGTTGCACAGACTGCCAAGCTCAGCCGCAAGGTGCGCCAATGTGCTGCTGCAGCTGGCAGTAGAGCGCACGTGCAGCAGGCACTGCCTGTGACGCGTGCCTGTTCGCAACCCGTGCCGCACCGTTGCATCCGCACGTGCTCCCCACTGCTGCAGGTGGAGCGTGCGCAGCAGACTGTGCTGGACGCGATAGCGGACGTGCAGGGGCGCGGCAAGGGCGGCATGACACCGGAGCAGCAGGTGCCTGGCGGGCTGGGCCTGGCGGCAGCAGCGGTGGTGGCCGTTGCTCAGCTCGTGCTGTCATTGCTGCTTCCTGGCTTACAGTGGAAGAACCATCATCAAACTTTCCCCACTCGGTCTGCCTTCCCTGCCTCCCTGCAGGCCGCGTTCGATGCAGCGGTGGCGGTGCTGGAAGCAGACGGCGGCGTGGCAGCACCCACCGATTCGCCTCTGCTGGACGGCCGCTGGCGCCTGCTGTTCACCACGCGCCCCGGCACCGCCTCGCCCATCCAGCGCACCTTCACGGCGGTGGACAGCTTCAAGAGTGAGCTTGCAGGCTTGCAGGTCGTGGGCTTGCATTGAAAGGCTGGGTGGGCAGCGCTTACCGGCCGTGCTGCTGCCCGCAGGTTGGTGCCACTGCCACGCAGTTCCGGCATGCACATGGGCACAACAGTGCTGCCTGCCTGCCCACCAGGCTCTTTACCAAGCTCCTCTGCATTCTGCACACTTCTCATTCCCACTGCCGCAGTCTACCAGGACATTGACCTCACTGAGGAGCAGCCGCGTGTGTGCCAGGTTGTCGACTTTGGCAAGAAGTGAGGGCTGCCTCCCAGCTGGAGGAGGCGCTGCTTCTTCGCTCCACCGAGCGGTGGCATGCAGTGGCCGTGCTGCTGCGCTGCAGTGCCAGCATTGATAGTTCACAGCATTTGCCTGCGCGGTGCCTTGACTTGAGCTTCACACGCCGTTGCGTCCCTGCCTGCTCGTCTCCTCTTTGCCGTGTTGTCCATCGGCCTGCCTGCCACTGCACCGTCTCCAACCCATGCCCGTGCCTCACCCTCCCTGTTATCTGTACCCCCCTGCAGTGTGGGCTACCTGCGCGTGGAGGCCGAGGCCAGCACCGACAGCCGGCCGCTGGCTGGGTTCACGCCCCGCCGCGGCGAGGGCCTGCCCTTTGGCATCATGGGGCGCAGCAGCAGCGAGCCGCCGGCGCGCCGCGGGCTGCGGGTCGACTTCCAATTTGACCGGTGAGGGGCACGAGCTGTGATGGGTGAATGTAGGGTGTTTGGTAAGGCCAGGCTTGGTGCTTGCGGCCCATGCCCATGGTTCCGTGGCGCTGGCTTGATGTGTGCTGCTGCCATCTCTGATCCTCGCGACTCTGCATCACACACCGCCTTGCAGCGCTGCGTTCACATTCAATGCGCTGCCCTTCAAGGTGCCATATCCAGTGCCCTTCCGCCTGCTGGGCGACGAGGCGAAAGGTTGGATTGACGTGACGTATCTGAGCCCGGACGGCAAGCTGCGCCTCACCCGCGGCAACAAGGTGGGCCCCGAGCAGGGCCTGCGAGCACAGCTGTGCTGCTCTGCTTGGCTGGAGCAGCAAGCACCATGGTGCAGCACAGGCATGCTGTTGAAAGGGTGTGCTTGTACGTATGATCAACTGCCTGTCCACTGGAAACAATCCGTTCGCTGCAGGGCACGTTGTTTGTTCTGAGCAAGGAGGTGTCGGCAAAGGCGCGGCTGCTGGAGGCGCTGGCCTCGCAGCGGCGGGACGACGACCTGATTGAGCAGCTGGCGGCGGAGGTGCAGGTGGGTGGAGGTGGTGTGGGGGCTGGAGGCAATATGTTGGGTCTAGTATGGCAGCGGTTTGATGAACACAATGGCGATGCAATGTTCCTGCACATTTGCATGCTCAGACTTTAATGTTGACAGCTTCACTCGCCTATGGCCTTGTTGACAACAGGCGGAGGGCGGCGGCGAGGCGGTGCCCGCCAGCAGCCCCGTGGCGGTTGGCCAGTGGCGGCTGGTGTGGACGCGGCAGGGCGCAACGGCTAACCCGCTGCAGAAGGCGCTGGCTGGGCAGGTGGGTGCACATGCGGTGCTGCCCTGGCACTCGGTTGCCTGTCCCTTGGTCGGCAAAACAAGCGATGCTGTGTCGAGTGCAGCATTGTCTGCTGGTGTGCTGCATCACTGCATGCTGGCTTCCCTGGCTCGCGCAGCGCAAGACCAAGCCTTGCGGCACCCAACCAGCCTTGCACTGCATCCCCAACCCCTTTCCTCCGCGCCAGGTCGACAACTGGCAGATCATCAGCCCAGATGGCCGTCTGGAGAACAGGGTGCAGCTGCTGCCGGGCCTGCGCGTGCGGGCGCTGGCAGAGGCCGGGCCCGAGCCCGCCCCCGGCGGCGGCATGCGCACGGGGGTGGCAATCGAAGAGGTGAGGCCTCTGCCGTGTTGGCAGCTGACCCCACTTACTGAGCTGTGGTGCTCTGGGATGGCTTGAACCGTTGCGGCATGGAGCAGCAGCCGGCATGTAGTGCCGTCCCTGGCTTCACAACCGCTCCTCCATTCCCCTCCTGCCCTTCCTCCCGCACAACAGGTGGTCATCGAGGCAGGCCCCCTGCGCCTGCCGCTGCCGGTCAAGACTGACACCCGTGGCTTTGTGGAGTGGGATTACCTTGACCGCGATTTCCGCATCAGCCGCGGCTCCAAGGGCAGCACCTTCATCCATGTGCGGGAGGCCTGAGGCACGGCTTCACGTGTCAACTGAGAACCCGAAGAGCCGAACTGAAATGCCGAGCGCTGTGGCCACATGCGCCTCCAGGGCTGCTTGGTGGGTGTTGCCATGCGCTATTTAATAGCCTGCCTCGAACCTTTGTGTCTGAACTCTGATCCGTAGCATTTCATGCCGAGAACTTGCATTCATTTGATGCACATGTAGAGTAAGCGCTTGCAGCATTCGTTGTTTCACAGGGGTACAGGCATGAGTTGCATGGTGGCGGCACGCAGCTGGCGTGCCGCATGCCTTTGGAGCAGCCTGCTCAGAACATGCCCGCCCACTTCTTGAATATGCTGCGCCGGTAGTACTTGAGCTGCGCAATCGACTCCTTCACGTCTGTGGCATGGCAGGGGAGGTGCGGCAGCAGCAGTGTGTTAGTTGTAGCACGTGTGGCGCTGTTGCCAAGGTGGGAAACTCATGCTTGGGAACGCCCACACTCTTCCACGGCCACACTAGCTGGCTGGCAAGCACGCCCTGGCCTGCTCACCCGACAGGGCGGTGTGCGTGTTCTTCTTCTTGGGCCCCCGCATGTGCTCCTGTGCAGGGGGGAGGGAACAAAACGCATCGCATGTGCATGCAGCAAGTGCACCCTGTGCACCAGCATGCACCCTCCCTGCTGCTCGTGCAGTACTGTGTACCGTTGTCACCAACAGGAGCTGATGAGGCGCAGCCCCAAACCAGCTGCACGAACAAGGAGTGGCAGCTACCTCCAGCTCCGCCGCACCTTTGGGAACCACCGCCGGCACAGCTCGCCCACGGTAGACACATCCACAATCCTGCAACAGCAGCACACGTGGCGCCACGCTGAGCTCAGTAGCACGTGCCATGGAGCGGGGCACGGTGCTCCAACGCTGGTGCTCATGAACAGGCCACAGCAGTCACAGACAGCCCATGCAACAGACAGGTCGATGCTTGCCCAAACGATGCAGCCCCCTGCGCCCGCCCACCGGTAGTGCAGGTGGTCCACCAGGCGCGGCATGTGCTTGCGCAGGAAGGCCAGGTCCACATGCACGCTGTTGCCTGCGATCTGCAGCGCAAACAACGGACGAGCGAGTTGCGGTTCCCCCGGTCAGCTGCTGCTTGGTTCAGCAGGCAGGAAGGCCAGGCGCACATGTGCACTGCGGCCCTGCTGTCTGCAGGTGTACAGCGCCCCGCTACCCTGTGCCGCACCTGCGCTGTGCCCGGCTCCGGCGCGTGCTGCTGCACAAAGGCCAGCACCTGCTGCTCCGCCTCTGCTAGTGAGATTGTGCTGTCCCGGCATGCCTGCACGGGATGCCAGGGGGGATGGCGTGAGCAACTTTGAAACTAATCTGGGGTGCCTTGCAGCGTGTCTGCACTGCAGCTATTTCACACCACGCCCCATTGTGGTAGCCCATGCTGTTAGCGCATCTGGCTCCATGCACAGCCAGCGGCGCGCCTGCGTGAGCCCACTCTTGCCGTGCTGCTCCACACACCACTCGTTCATGCTCTGCAGGTCGGTGCGAAAGGTCGTGTGATACGCATGCATGGGCCCTGTGCCATGACACCTCTATTGCGCTGCACGATGCACGCTAGTGAGCTGCCCGCAGCCTTTCAGCAGTCCAACGCCCAGCCCAACGGCCAGTCACCTGCAGCACCTCCTCCGGCTGGTGGATGGTGATCTCCGGCCCCTCCACCTCCTCCTCTAGGCTGCCGTCTGTGACAAGCACGGCCGGGCAGGCAGGGCGGGGCGCGACTTCAGCAGGAGTTGGCTCAGGCACATGCAGGGGGCCGCAGTGCAAGGGTCGCGTGGGTGCGGCAATTCCACAGGGCATCCGCGCCGTCTGCTTGATGACGCACTGCGCAATGCCCAGCTTGCCCCCGCACCTGTGCAGATGACGGCTATCTGCAGGATTTGGTCGCGCTCCACATCCAGCCCTGTCATCTCTGCAGGGTGTGCGGAGCGCTGGTGCGGTGCTCGCCAAAGTGCCCACTGCCGTGGAACCGCATACCGCATGCATGCCGAGACCGCAGCCGGCAACTGAGCAGTCAGCCGGCATTGTATCGGGCCCTCCAGCCAGCAACCAAGCAGCAAGGGTGCTCACCCAGGTCGATCCAAACCAGGGGCTGCTGCAGGCCGCCACCAGCGCTCGCTTTCTTGCCGTTGGCTGGCCCGCCGCCGCCGCTGCTGCTGCTGGCCTGCCGCCGCCGGTCCTCCTCTGCCGCAATCTCCTCTAGCTGCGAGTCCGCATCGGCGGTGCCAGCCAACGCTGCAAAATAGTTCATGACCTTCTGCCCGCCGTTGCCGCCCGCCGGCTTGCTGCCGCCGCCGCCGCCGCTGCCTGCCGGCTGCGGCTGCCGCTGTTGCTGCTGCTGCGCCTTGGGAGGCATGGTGTGATTGATGCAAGCCCGTGCACGAAATGAGAGCGGCCAGGGAGCGCGGACGAGCGAGGCTGCAAGTGGGCCGAGCTGCTGGGCGCTTCTGGAGGATTCCCAGCTGTCTAGTAAACACGCACGCCTGTATCGAAGGCACATGCAAGGGGCTCGGCGGTCACAGCTGCGCTGTCCATGAGTTGCCGGTGGCAACCCATGCGTGCAGTCTCTGCAACCGGGCCGTAATTGCACCGATCGCTGTCACAAGGCTTGCAGTGCTCACTGACCATCCCGAGTGCGCGCTGCGGCCACTCCTGCCCTCTCAACCCCAGTCCAGCGCCCCGCTCCCTGCTTTCCAGCCTCCAACATGCTGCGTTCGCTGCTAAGTGGCACCAGTAAATCGGGATTGGAGCGCCTGCTGCCGGCTGCAGCGGCTGCACTGCCAGCGGCGGCGGCGGTGGTGAGCGGCGGCGGCAGGCCAGGCGCCGCCTGGCAGCAGCAGGTTGCACGGCTCAACCAAACCGGCGCTACACCTGGCAACGACCCGGCAGGCCAATCGGCAGCTGGTGCAACAGCAGGCCATGCAGGCAGCTTTGCCGGCAGCGGCCACGAACATGCAGCAGCGGCAGCACACCATGCCGCACAGCAGCCGCATGAGCAGCAGCCGCATGCGTTTGAGCAGCTCGCCTACGACCAGTATGCTTCTGATGCCGACGAACAGCAGCAGCACTACCAGCGAGCGGAAGACGATGCCGAGTTCCAGCAGCAGCGGCAACAGCTGTTGGCCGCCGCACTGAAGCACGTGCCTGAGCTGGGGTGGTCGGGCGGCGCGGCCGCCGCTGCCGCTGCAGCGGAGCTGGGCCTGTCGCCTGCTGCGGCGGGCATGCTGGGCTCGGATGCCCAGCTGGTGCAGCTATTTGTGGAGGACTGCAACCGCCGGCTGGAGGCGCAGCTGGTGGATCGGCGGGCACAGCTGGAGCAGCTGGAAGTGCGGTGAGGCCGGGGCAGGTCCTGCAGGGCTGTGTTTGGCAGGCAGAGAGAGCGTGGTGCTGTGGGCCGCCCGTCAGCGACCTGATGATGCCGCTGGTGCGCTTCAACATTTTCCAACATGGCGCCCCCTTGCCGCCCGCTGTGTGTCACTTCAAGCAGGGACCGGCTGCGGAAGGGGGTGCAGGCGCGGCTGCAGATGCTGGAGCCGTACATGGCCCGCTGGCCCCAGGCCCTCAGCCTGCTGGCACAGGCAAGCTTGGGGGCTTGGGATGGCGGGATGGCGGGCTGGCAGGCAGGCTTGGGGTCTGGTGTTGTGCTGTTGGGCAGGCGGATGGTGAGGGGCACAGCGCACGGCGGTTTGCACGGGTTCCTGCATTGGTCAGCTCCTCGTTGCAGCCACCAAACCCTCCGGCTCCATCCGTGTGTCACCCTGCAGCCCGCAGCCGCGCCTCGCACGCTGAAGCTGTATGCTGAGCTGGCAGACACCATCTGGCATGCCAGTGGCGACACGTCAACCGACCTCAGCTGGCAAGCCTGGGCTGCCTGGCAGGCAGGGTGGTGCCAGCACTACACATGCTGTGGCCATGCATATCGTTGTTCTGATTTGCCACGTTCAACGGAAAGCACTCTGTGGCATGTACGCCCCGCAGGTACACCAAGCGGGCGCTGCTGGTGGGGGTCTACTCAGCCACCGAGCTGTACATGGTCAACGACTGCTCGCCAGGTGGGGCGGGCCTGCTGGCGCTTACGGTTCCCCATGAGCTGCTGCTGTTGCTGCTTGTCTCTGGTGGTGGCAGCTGCTGCACCCGCAGCATACTGCCGTTGGGTGACCGACTTACCAGTCACACCCCTCCCTCTGCCCATGCAGGCTATGCCGACACCTGGGCAGCCCTGGACCGGCGGCTCAGCGAAGCGCTGGAGCTCGGCAAGGCCACACAAGATGCGTCCACACTGGCTGACGCCCTGGGCGGCGCCGCGGGGGCAGTGCTTGCACAGATTGGCGGCCTGCTGGGGGGCAGCCGGCGGCCGGGACCGCCGCTGTGATTTGGTATTTGATTGCGGCGGCTGGGTCGTGCGGCTGCTTGCCATGCTGCTTGGTGGCACTGCCCGAACACTTGCCACATGCCATCGCAATGGCAGTTTGAACACAATGTACTTGTTAACACCTGTTTGCTTCAAAGCAACTTCTGAACAGACGGTTATCGGGGCAAAATGCAGCACGCAACTTTGCAATGTGCGACGTGGCACACTGGGCAACTTAGGGAAGCTTGAATGGGCTCAAAAAGGAGAGAGAAAGGAAGGCAGGTGGGGCCGGAAGCGGCTAGGTCTAGGTACTTTCAGCAGAGAAAGGGGACAGGTGCAGTACTCGGGTCGGCAAGCAAGGTGATAAGTGGGCTGAGGAATCAGTCGATTTGTAGAAGGGTTTAGGGTGCACTCTCTAAAACGTGGCTTCCTCCTTGGCCACTTGCATGGGCGGCATGCTGCCCAGCAAGCTGCCCAACAGTTTGACGAGGACCGGGTCTGCGATTCCCAGCAGCGACTCGCTGGCAATGCCAGCATCTAACCCTTCCGCCGGCGGCGCCGGCGCCTGCTGCGGCTGCTGCGGCTGCGGCTGCGGCGGCTGCTGCGGCTGCTGCTGCTGCTCGCGCTCCGGTGCGCCCCCCGCCAGCTGCTGCTTGGCACCCTGCAAGCGCCGCTCATATGCACAGCGGCGGCAGTTGGGGATGGCACACGTCAACAAGTGGTCCTCTCCGCTCTCCTCGCTGCTGCGGCTGCCGCCACCGCCGCCACTGTGAGGCAGCCCCACAGCCGGGGATGGCGAGTGCAGCGGGAAAGCGGCGGCAGCCGCCAGCACAGCGCGTGGCTGGCGCTTAAGTGACACTGGCATGGCATCAGGCGCAGCTGTGGGCGGCAGGGTGGCGATGCCGCTGGCAAGCGTTGACCAAGGCTGCCCAGCCGGCAGCAGCTGGGCCGTCTGGAGCAGCTGCGAGAGGGGGTCGACGCCGAGACTGCCGCCGCTGCTGCTACTGGGCCCCTGGGCAGCCTCGGCTGCCACCAGCACGGGCACTAGCTGCTCCAGCCTGGCACGCTGATCTTCCAGCAGCAGGACCAGCTGCACAGCAGGAGGCGAGGGCAACCAGGAATGGATGGGTGGCCTGTGCGTCGAGGCGGCGTGCCCAGCTGCTCGTTGTGTTTGCCGCACAGGCCACCCATCCATTCCTGGCCAAGAGCAGCTGGGCACGTTCTGCCAGGCACGTTCAGCCAGTCGTGGCAGCAGGTCGTTTCAAGCCACCCCGCAGACTGGCCACTCCCCATTCCCCAGCACAGCAGGCGCAGCAGTCAGTGCCACACACCTGCGCAGCAATGGCGCGTGCGTGCTGCGCCTTTTTGAGCCCGGAACACGCAGCCGGCAGGGTGTACGGTGCCCACTCAGGGCCGCCTGCGCACAGCATGCCTGCCGCCAGACTGAGGGGAGCGCTGGGAGCGGCAGCCCCTATGAACACAGCCTCTGGCGGTAACGCTGCTCCCTGGAGCGGCGGCATGATGGCCGGCCGCTGCGCCTGTTGCTGCTGCAGCAGAGGAGCCGGCACACTCGGCACCTGCCCAAACTGCTGAGCCACTACTTGCTGCAGAAGCTGCTGCTCCAGCGCCCACTGTGGAGGCAGCGGCGGTTGCAGCCAGTGCTGCGGCTGCGGCATGCCGGCGCGCGGCTGCGCTTGCTGCTGCGCCGCCGGCTGTGCCTGCTGCCTGGGTGCGGCCTCTTCCTCGCCATCTGACCCACCAGCTGCTGACATGGCAGTAGCTGCGGTCTCTGGTGTGGCTGACACTGCGCGCTGCCGTAGCCGGGGAGGCCGCGGCCGCGGCTGCCTCGAGTTCTGCCTGCTCGCATTGCCTTGCTCCTCCTGCTCCTCTCCCCTGGCCGCCTCCTCCCCCTCGTGCGGCTGCTCCTCATGCTGTGAGGAGGATGGCTGCGTACTGACACTGCGGCTCGCCAGGCGCCGCTCCCGCCGCCGCTGGCCCTGCAGGTGCCTGCAAGGTGTGTTGGGGGCGGGAACACACAAGCAGCAGTGACGGGGGAAACCAAGGTGGCGCCTTACAGAGCACCCTGGCGGCACACACGTGCATGCTCTGCTGCAGCTCAGCCTTGCCCCCCTCCCCAAATTTTCCATCCACCACTCCTGCCGCGCACCACTTGATGACCTGCAGGGAGTAGGAGGCCGCAAGAACTGTCGGCGGTTGAAGGCAGCAGAGACTAGCACATCAGCCGGGGTTCACTCCCCGCGGCCTGCATGCCACACTACATGTGCCCACCTCCAGGCTGAGACCTGCGAAACTCGGGCTGTGCAAGCGCAGCATACACATGACCTCAAAACCGTCAGCAGACAGCAGACGTTGGGGTATAGCACGGGTTGGGTTTGGGGGGAGCAGAGGTTGCTACCCAGCCCACCTACCTCCAGCGTAAGGTCTGGGAACTCGGGCTGACCACGGCTGCAATACGTATGATTCCAATACCACTGGCAGACAGCACATGTTGGGGTTCTTGCCCAGCCCACCTCCAGCGTGAGGTCTGGGAACTCGGGCTGCAGCCGCTCCAGCACCATCTTGGGCTGCGCCCTGTGGATGCCACCCAGCTGCGCAACCACCTCCTCATATGCCTCCTCCCGCCTGCAGAGGGGTGTACGGGCACTGCTAAAACACAGAAACGGACAGCATGCACCAGCTGCCTCTGCGTATACCTCCACCACCCTACAAATGCATGTGGTGTTGGTGTGGTCAAGGGGGACCAAGGTGGCTGCTACAAGACCGTGGCATAGAACTGCAGCTGCCCCCTTGCACGCCTTTCCAGCTTGCGCAGCACAATCATGACCCAACAACATGCAGCATGTGCCCCTTGGGGGCCACCACATGCACTTGCCCCTCGGCTCCCACCTGCCGGTCCACTTGGTGGGCGGGGCAATGCCCTGCGGCGCCATGGCGCGGTGCCGCATCTCGCGCCGCCGGTGGGACATCAGCTTCCACTTGACGCGCTGGACGTCCATTTCAGCAAAGAGACCAGGTTGGTCGGACTGCGGCCGAGGGCAGGGGGGTGATGCAGGCAGGGGGCACAACCGGCGAGTCAGCAGCCCGCTTAAGCGCTTTTTGCAGCGACGCCTGCTTGCATGTGTGCGTACTGCGAAGCCACGGCACACAACTGCTTTACACAGCAGGGCATGAGCACAACTTCCAATCCGATTACATGCAAGCGGCGGCACTCAGCTCCCATCGGGGCGGCGGCGCATGCACCGCGGTGGGAGAGCGGGGCAGTTGCGCAGGCAGCCGGGCAGGCCCACCTGGAGCTGTTGCAAAACTGCTTTGGGCTTGCACTGGTCCAGGCCTCCCAGCCTTTGGACCACTGCCTCATAGGCCTCGTCCATTCTGCGAGTAGGTGCGGGGACATGGTCGGGCATGCGTCCAGCAGCGGAGGCCAGCAGCACTGGTGGCCGAGAGAGGCGCCCCGCAGCTCCATCGTCCTCTACATGCTGCCTTGAGCCCGGGCAATGGGCCCAGTGCACCCACCTGGGCGTCCACTTGACGGCCTCCCGGGGCTGCGGCGCAGGCGAGCCGTCACGGCGGCCGCGCTGCCCCCCTTCGCTCATACCGGTAACTTCAATCAAGCAAGTGTGGACTGGAGCGCTGCTCAGTGTTTGCAAGCCATGGGGCACCGGAGGCCGTGGCCTCTGCTGAACAGCCGCCCCCGGGGCCACCCAACGAGCACAGCAATGGGCTGGCAGCGTGGGACGCGATAGGCGATGGGGGAGGAAGGCAGGTGCTGCACATGCAACCACATGCCGCGCCGATCGCCTGCCGTCAGCGCGGCTCTCTGGCCAGGTGCTTGCCGAGTCAGTCATCGCCTTGCCAAGCCAGCACAAGCCAGTCCACCGAGAACAAGGTTACAATGCATGTTCATGTATGTTCATCAGGCAGGTTGCATTGGTGCGTGCCGCGGGAGTTTCCCGCCGCCTGCTGCTCAGTATGTCGCCCTGCTCAGCTGGGCGGCGGGTGCGGCAGCAGCGTGGGCATGGACGGCAGGTTGTGCAGCAGCGCGTCCAGCAGCGGTGCGCTCAGGCCGCCGCTCGCCAGTCCGGCCTCCTCCAATAGGCCGGTGGCCTCCAGCACAGCCTTTGCCATGACGTCGCTGTGGTCGCTGCCTAACGGCAGCCCACTCGACTCCGCGGCAGGCAGCCCCGCTGGCTGCTGCTGCTGCTGCTGCGTCACTGCCGCCGGCTGCAGGAAGGGCGGATGCGGATGCTGCTGCCCTCCTGCCTTGGGCTGGCCTGCTCGCTGCTGCAGGCGCTGCTCGTAGGCGCACAGCCGGCAGTTGGGGGCTGTGCAGCTCGCTGGGTCATGGGCCCGCTTCTGATATGGCCCAGGCGCTGCTCCTGGTGCAGCTGGCCCAGAGCCAGCGCCGCCGCTCGACCCTCCGCTGCCGCCCCCTTGCGCCGTGGGCCAGCCCAGTCCGCCGCCGTGTAGCCGCCCCACAGCCGCACCCGCCGCAATGCTGCGCTGCGGCTGTGCCGCTGTGGCTGACGCCACTGCGCGCAGCAGTGCGGCGGGCACAGCCGCCAGGCTGCCGCCGGGCGCAGCAGCTGCCAGCGGCGGCAGCGTGTTGCTGCCGCCCAGGCCTCCAGACAGGCTGGTTCCGAGCAGTGGCAGCAGGGACGCGCTGTCTCCATCGCTGCTGGCTGCCTCTAGCCCATCAATCACCATCTGAAGCTCGCGGGCCTGCTGCTCCAGCTCCATCACCACCTGCAGCAGGCGGAAGGCGCACGTGTGTAGGGGTGCATCCAGCAGGCTGGGTGGGGCATGGTAGATGTGCACGTGCCTGTCGGCAGCCGGTCTCCAGCACCAACCTGCACCTGCGCGCTGCGCCTCCCGCACACAAGGCTGCGCCGTGCACGCGTGCGGGCACCTGAGCACAGCGGCTCGTAGGCAGGTGCTCCAGGCAAGGCATGCACGCCAGGCACCCACCTGCCGAATGAACTGCATGCGCCGCTGGCGGTGCACCAGCGCCCTGCATGCTGCTGCATACGCAAAGGTGATCCACGGCGCCTGCTGCGGCCGCAGCGGCGCGGGCCGTCCCACCGAATGCTGCTGCTGCTGCCACTGCTGCGAAGCTAGCGAACCTGAGGCGGCTGCTGCCGACGATGCTGCCGGCCTTGCCGGCTGCAGCTGCGGCGCGCTGGCGGGGCTGAGCGAGGGGACTGTCCGGGGCATGCCAGACTGAACATCTCCCCACGCCAATGGCGGTGCGAGCAGTGGCGGCGCTTGTGCTGCAACAGCCGCCGCAGGTGCCGCCCCATCCTGCTGTGTTGGCTGGGCTGCGCCTGGCATGGACACCAGGGATGGGGCCGACTGCTGGCGCGGCATGTGAGGGGAGGGTGCCTCCCCATTCTGCTCCTCCTCCTCTTCATCCTCATCCAGTGGGCGCCGCCGCTGCCGGCTGCTCTGCCGCCGCTTGGCGCCTGGCCTGCTGGCCCGCGTGGCTGACCGCTGCCGCGTCTCCTGCTCCTGCTCCTGCTCCTGCTGCTCATCGTCCTGCTGCTGCTGGGCGGCAGAGGACCTGCAGAGCAATGAACGCCCGCGTTTCTATTGGCCGGCAGGCATGGGAGCTTGGCAAACAGCAACCTGGGAGTCCAGCAGCTCCCAGGCATCGCAACAAGCAGCGGCCTCCCAACTGCGGGCTGGGGCCTGCCACTCACGGCGTACCGCCCTCCTGGCGCTGCCGTATCCGCTCCTCCGCACGCCGCTGCGCATACAGGTGCCACTTGGTGCTCTGCAGCGCAGTTGCAGGAAGGGCAACGGCAACCGTGGCAACGCAACGACTTGGCAGGCTGGAGGTCACAGCGACAAGCCATGGGCAAACAATGCGATGCAGACCAGCACAGCTCTGGCCGCTATTCGACAGCCTTCACTTACGCCTTACCAACACATCCGGCTGCACCATGACGTCCAGGGGAGCTCGCCCACCCGCTGCACTGTCAAGATCACAGTTCAACAGCTGGAGATGGGCAGCAGCCCCCCAAACCCACCTGCACCGTGATGTCTGGGAACTCAGCCACCAGCTGTGCGTGGATGTCCTTGGGCTTGGCCGCCCAGATGCCGCCCAGGCTAGCCACCGCCGACTCGTACAGCTGCTCCAGCCTGCAGATGCGCAGGAACGCAGAGAAGGCGCAGAGCGGCTGCTGCTAAGCAGGCTGTGGCGGGCTACAATATGACGGGCTGTGGCTGAGCCTCAGCCCAGTACGGCAGGATATGGCAGGCCCTCCAATGCATGAGACCGGCAGATGTGAACGAAATGTGCAGTCAATTAGTACGCCACCACCCAGCCAAGTGCAGCGGCGTGCCCAATTCACCGCCCACCTGCCGGTCCACTTGATCTCAGTGCTGGGGCCGTGCTCCCGCTCCCGTGCCTCTCGGCGCCGGTGCGACTGCAGGTGCCTGCGAGGAACGATGCGTGGGCGGACAGAGGGGCGTTAGCAGGACGCAGGAGTGCATTACCATGCGGTACGCAGCCGTTGCAAGCAAGCATCGCCAGCGCAGACTGATGTCCCCATCATCCAGGGCGTATTTTTTCCTTGCCACCCACCACTTGACAGCCTGCAGAAGG